>JANEYF010004157.1:0-212719 GCA_029963845.1 Rhamnusium bicolor
TAAAAAAGTTACATATTTTTGAGACGGCGCGGCACCTCCACCATCGGCCCATAGTGACCGTGCCGATTACATTTTAAGCATTCGCAAGTTCTGCAAATATGGTCCTAAAGAATTAAGACGTGTCACAGTAATATTTAAGAGACAGAATTTGACGTGTGAGGGATTTTTCGAGAAACCGTCGAAAGAATTTTATAGAATTTATGCGTTACTTAATGGAGACGCTGTATATTACTTTGCAGTGTATTTACCTAATTTACGAGCAAAGCGATTGCCTTTCTAAGAATCCTAAGTATAATAATAATAGTTCGATGAACAGTGGTCGTAAAACACTTAGAAATATGAGAAAAGAAATTTTTTCTCCATTTCCTATAAAACCGCCACAACAAAAACAAAAGAATGTAACCGTACTACCATTCATCGTTTCGGCTATCAAGGCGCACCATTTTAATAATCATAATTCAATATGGAACAACTCGGAACTAAAGATAATTTACGTGGTACTGGAATACTTTAAACATTCGAGACCGCTATTCTTCCAACTGTGTAAAACGGAGCGAAATACGATATAGCTATTATTGTTTCTTTTGACATTTATGAAAAGTAGTCGATATTTTTAGTTAATTGTTTATGGATTTTCAGAATTTCAGTTGTTTTCCTGCTGTATTTCAGACTTGCCGTGGATAAACTACAATAGTTTATTTCACTGTGTTCAAAGGCTTAAAACAATTTAAATAAATATATATAGTGAAGTATTTTTAGCAGCAGTTTTACATTTGTAAACAGGCCGACTGTTTCACATAAAAAAAATTTGTTTGAGAAAAAACGAAATATGTATGCTTGGAGATATATACATGAAAATTTTTTACTGACTGCTGAAAATATATGTTTGCAAATACATGTTTTATAGATTACCTCATGTAAAAATAATATGTTTAATAAAAACGAACACATTAAATATATTTTATTTCTGTAATTTCGAATTGTTTATTATCATACAAGGTAAACCATTCGTTTAATTTTTACGAGCCAAATAAAGAAAATAGTAATTAAACCTAAATTTACCTCCGATTCTAACGGTATACCTGCTTTCTTCTTCGCAGCGATTGCCTATCTTATGAAAATCTTTAACCTTTGTTTAAATGCCAGCAAATTTCTAGATGTGCGCCAACATTCTAGAGTTTGTTTTGTTTTTAAGAAGGCTGATAAACATTGAGCCTATCACTATTTTCTGTAATTTTTCCAAGGCTTTTGAAATGTTACTACATAAATTAATTTATGCTAACACTCATGGGTTGATTGGCGCCTTTCAGTATGGTTTCATGCAGGGTTGGTCTATATACCACCATTAATTTGTTTGCTTAACGCAGTACATTTTCGAATCAGTTGATTAAGGTAAACAAGTTGTCGTCATCTAGACGGATTTTAGTAAAGCGTTAGATAGACTCTTGTGTAACTAAAACAGTCTGGCTTTTCGGAAAAACTATACAAATACATGGATTGCTGCAGTTTCAAGTCTGACGAATTTATAGCTTCATCTAGTGTACCACAGCTCGTAAGCTTTTTTTTCGTTATATTTATCAACGACAATTTACATATGATCGACATCAATTGTCTTCAGTATGCAGTTAATTTAAAAATTTATTGTGATATTAACTCTATCGACGATTCCTTTCAATTGCAAATGAATTTGAATGAAATTAGTATATAAAAAAACAACGCCATTAAATGTGCAAAAGTGTAACGTTCTGCCTGTGTCCAAAAAAAAAAATAAAAAAATAAATAAATATCCATATCTAAAATTTGTGAACACACGTGGAACATCAACCACATTATTAAGTAGGATTTTGCAAAAGTATTGGAAAAAAAAGTAATAGTACAAAAAGAAAACTGAAAGAATCCGCCATTATTTTGTTGAACGGTGATAAATGTGTGTTAAAATATTCTGTAGAGTTTTGTACGAACTGGTTGTCAATCCTTAGAGACGAGGTAAGTAGCCAAAACATATATAGCATAAAGTCTCACGTATCTATGGAAACATATAAACAAAAATTGTCATGTTAGACATTAGACCATAGACAAGACTAGTCAAAAAATGAGGACGGAATCAGGGATTATTCCGAAACGTCACCTCTTTATCGTCTTAAAATACTTGACATTTAAGATTCTTTTTTTTTTTAAATCAATATATTTTTTTACGTGTGAGACATTTTTTTGGATAGGAAAAAAGCATTTTGATTAAATCAACCTCTGACTGATCCTTTTGGTACAGAGGTTTATGGTTTATTTATCAATTTTTCAAAATAATTTATAGGGAGTGGCTTAACACTCAAAGAAGATGACATGAAACATTTATTTACAATTTTACACCCAATAAAATTGTTCTCAAGAGACCGAATTTGAAGATAGGAGTTACTTTTGAATAGAATTTTCATACTGTACTTGTACTTTCTACTAATAAAAACCTTGGTCTCGTTATAAGGCAAATCACGAGGGTTTAAATAGTGACAATAACGTTTTGTTTTTACTGTTTGATTCTTTTGTTCTGTCTAAGTTAGAATATGCTAGTATACTTTGTAATTCTGGGTATCAAACATGCAAACTGAGCAATATCAATTTTGGTATTTTACAGTTAACAATGAGTGCGAGGAAAACGATACAATGCTGATAAATTGTAAATATAAAATAAGGATAGAAACGACCACGTCCTCCGCCAATTGAGAAGTGTGTAGGTCGTTCTTTCTTGGCCATTTCTGTTCTTATTTTATACTTTTAATTGTCGCCCATTGTTAAAGGTAATATACCAAAATAAAAATGTGCTCGATCTGTACAGCATTAACTTAGAAGCTGCGAGATATCATCCGAAAATAGGATTAGGTGTTGATATTCTATAAGATATCATTCAAACGAATAGTAATAATTAATGGCCCCAGAAGGCTACCCTGTGGTACCTCTGTATTAGTATTTAATTTAGACGGCTCTGCATATGCATATGGATTTAACCAACTCTGGACTAGTCTTCTGACACTGTAAAGATAAAGTTTGTCAAGTTCGAGATAATAATTAAAGTTGACAAAAGCTTTGTTTAGGTCATAAAAAGTAGGAATTAGTTTACTTTTAACATATAAGATGTGATTATGTAATTCGTGTCGCATCGTATTTAAAGGTGCAAATGGATTCTTTCAAAAACCAACTATTGTCTATTTGTTTTTACGTGCTGGATTATTTAATAATATTCTTTAAATTATTTTTAGGTCAGTGGTGGAAACATAAAAAAAATACCTACATAAAAAAATAGAAAACATCAATTGGTTCAGAAATATTAGAAAAACACTACATAAATGATTAATTCCAGTTTATTATAAATTATTAATTGCAGTAATTAACTGACTGGTAGTGTTGTAGCGGTTCATATTTATTATATATAATTCAGCTTAAATGCAACTATTGAAATTAGTATTTAAAATAAGCAATTCATGTATGATGGCATATTCAAGGGGGGTCAGCAGAGAGTTGCCCCCTGAGGTCGCAGCTTTTACAACCACGCATTTATCATTTAACACTTTGATGCACTATATATTTCATCTGTCATTTCATCTTTGTACACAATAAATTAACGGCCTCATCTTTTTCTTACCCTCAGCTGTGATATATTTCCTGCATTTTTAATATCAATTCTTCTGAAGTTAATATTCATGGCAGCTTGTATAAAATAAAGACCCTAATTAAAACCAATTTATTAGGCGTGTGTGCTTGCGGAATACAAAATAGCACCTACGTCTAGTAGTGTTTTACGGTAATTATTTAATTACGTTCATTATAATTAATGCGTTAAATAGTTAATTGTATAATTACATGGGGATTTTATTCAGGGCATCTAGCCAGGTAGCTGTGTAGGCTGGAACAGTTGCTTGTAAATAATGGACTACATTGATATGTGGGATGTAATTTGGTCACAAGGCTCAAAATTGGTTGAGAAAATTTAAACGATATTTTCAAATAGGGCGAGAAATTTAATTTAATATGGTAGACACATTATTCAACGAACGTAATTTTTTTAGTGGCTTTCACTTTTATCACACAAGGTTCCCAATAAGAAATTCGACAAAATAAAACAATTTCCTCAATTTTCTTTGTCATAAATAAAAATTAGCAAGTATAATAAACAGAAGTTGTGAAGTTAGGAGATCACTAGAATGCCTCATAAATGAAGATTCTCATCATCCGCTTTTGGAGATATCCATTCAAATAAATAATTCTCAGCCTGAAAATTTCCAATATAATTTAACTGAGGTATATAACTTTAAAAAAGCAAATTATCTTCTTCTGTATGATTCTTTACTTCAAATAGACTGGTCATTTTTGCCAGTGATAACTGATGTTAACGAAGCTTGTGCTGTTTTTAACACGCTTTTATTAGCTTCACCTGTATGTTTCTGAGTTTGTTTGTTTGTAACCGACTCTTTGGACTCGATTTTGACCCACTTTAAACGGACAGATTTAATTGAAACTTTGTACACTTACGAAGAACTGGTAACAATACAATAGTTTGATAAGTTTATATCATTATCCTGATCAGGATCGCCAGAATTAAATAATTTCCTCATGTATCCTCTGCGTGAGAGCAAGTGGCTTATTACTGTTAGTACATTCCGTGATTCTCAGTTCGTTCGTTGGCCGAGCGGGCTAAGGCACAAGTCTTAGTCGACGCGAAACGACGGACTTCTCGGGCGTGAGTTCAAATCCCGTTTATGGCTGAAAAAAAATATTTTTTTTTTCAGAAGTATCTGTTGGATCATAATATGTTATAATATCAGCATCAATAAGAAATATAAATATAGTTTCAAAAAAAACTAAAAAACACGCTTTCATAGCACATCAAACTAAAAAGTGAAAAAAAAATATACTTAGTTTAAAAAAACTAAAAAAACACGCTTTTAAAGCACATCAAACTAGAAAGTGAAAAATAATTATTAATATAAACTGAAAACAATAATGAACGAAAAATACTAGTATTATTGTGAAAAAAAGCGTGGGGCGTTTTGTGCCATATTTTTCGTATATCGAGCAACCCACGCTTTTTTTCTCAATAATACTAGTATTTTTCGTTCATTATTGTTTTCAGTTTATATTAATAATTATTTTTCACTTTTTAGTTTGATGTGCTTTAAAAGCGTGTTTTCTAGTTTTTTTAAACTATATTTATTTATTCAAAATTAATACAAGTCTTTGATAAATTTGTTCCTAAATATATTTCTAAACAGCTTAAATATCCACCATGGTACAGAAATGACATAGTAAGGGATATAAAAAAAATCTATTCTTAGGAAAAAATACAGACTAACAAAAAATACTGATACTTATAAACAATTTGTAGATATTAGAAAAAAAGGTAAAAGATGATATAAAACAGGCGTATGAGAGTTATTAATTAAATGTACAAGAAAATCTAAAAAATGATCCAAAAAAACTCTGGTCGTATGTAAATGGTAAAAAAAGAAACAGCTCAATTCCAAATAATATTATATATTCAGTGTACAAATCCACAAGATATTGTTAACTTCTTTGCTACATTTTTTCAGTAGGCTCATCTGAAACCCATTACTAATGATGATAAATATATCTTTACCACTAAGGCAAATACAAACAATTTAACAATAACAACGTTTTCTGAAGCTGATGTTCTTAAATTACTTAATAAAATTAAACCCAAATTCAGTAAAGGACCGGATGATATACCTGCGTTTATCGTCAAAGACAGTGCTGCTGGTGCTTTTACTCGACCACTAACAGTAATATTTAATTTATCCTTGAAGGTATGTGCATTTCCAGACATATGGAAATATTCTCGTTTATGTCCAGTTTATAAAAAAAGACAACAGAAATGTTGCTGAAAATTATCGCCCAATAACCATTATCTGCAATTTCGCAAAAGTATTTGAGATTACTTTACATACATCATTATCCAGTCATGTGCAAGGTCAGATTGTAAATAATCAACACGGATTTGTATCCGGTAGATCCACGAAAACTAATCTCGTTTGCGTCACACAGTTTATTTCTAATGAATTGGATGCTAGCAAATAGGTGGATATAATTTACACAGATTTTTCCAACGCATTTGATCGCCTAGTCCACGGTATTCTTATACAAAAATTGAACAAATTCGGATTGTGGATACCACAACTAGAGTTATTCATGTCATATTTAGAAAATATGCGACAGTATGTAGAATAACGTGGTTTCAGGTCATTCGACATCTTGATTAGCTCTGGTGTTCCCCAAGAATCTGTGTTGGGGCCGCTTATGTTTATAATATTTATTAATGATATTGTAGAAGATCTTGATGTCCAAAGGTTATTATATGCTGATGACTTGAAACTTTACTCTGTAATAGAAAGTAAATTAGATTGTGAAAGGCTTCAAAGTAATGTTAATAAAGTAAATAACTAGTGTCAACTAAATCGCTTATTCCTCAACATATCTAAATGTAATGCATTTACTTTTTTGAAAAGTCGGAGCCCTATTGAGTACAAAACCAGTTAAATAATCAAGTATTACATAGACCTAATACAATTAAAGATGTCGGTGTTATTATCGACAGAAGCCTTAGTGTCAACGATCACATAAATGAAACTGTCTCGTCAGAAGTGAAAAGTTTAGGTTTTGTAATTAGGAATAGTAAGAGATTTAATAATACAGACATCATGAAATTACTGTACTATTCATATGTACGATCAAAATTAGAATACTGCTCATTGGTATGGGCCCCGGGATATGTGACTTATGTAAACAGCATTGAAAACTTTCAGCAACGTTTTGTTAAATTTTTTTTTTTTGAGGATGGTAGCTACCCTGTAATTGGTTACTCTCAAAGTATTATGCTGAAAAGATTTGATATGTCTAATTTGGAAAACAGAAGGATAGTTCATTCCATGCTGTTTCTGTATAAAATTATTTACAATGTGTTTGATTGTCCATATATTTTGGAACAATTAAGTTTTCGTGTACCTCGTATAGAAAGAAGATATTGTGAAACATTTTATCTCGTCACTCCACGGACTAATTTATTAAAATTTTCTCCTATATATTTTATGTGTAACAATTATAACTCAATGCAATATGGCCTTGATATATTTGATTGTAGCATTCAGTCAAATAAGCAGTTTTTTTCTCTATAAAATGTTCGATTCTTTTTATCATTATGTTTTTATAGTATTTAACAATATTACTGTTATTATTTTTTCACTTTCATATACAAGGTGTCCCGAAATTAGTATGCAATATTTTACCAGTTGCTTCTACGGCCAAAAATAGGATCATATAAACATTGGTCGAAAAATGCTTCCTAAGGGAGCTACAGGCCCTTAAAGGTGGGCCCCTAAGAAAGGTTTTTACCGAATATCTCCAAAACCACTCAAAGTCAGATATTGAAAATTTACACATCCGCTACACTTCTTATGTGTAATAAGATGAAATAGAAATAATTCGAAAATTTTATCCAGGGCTGTCCCAAACGGGTTGTGGGGTTAAAATAACTCCAACTTTTTTTGTATGTAACTTTTTTCTATTTTTGACAGAAGAATATGAAATTTTAGAGTTTTATTTGTAAAAAAAGGTACTCTTGATGAACATCGATAAAATGCCCCGTTTTTGAATAAGATCGACTTGAAAATTTTAAAATTTAACTAATTTTATTTGTTTTTTAAATTTTATAATATATCTAGCAAAATACATTGTACCAGATGAGTTTTGTCTATTATCTCATGTTCATATAAAGTACATACTAATATTTTTAATTTGTTGCTTGGAAAATAGGTGAAAAATATTTTTTTTATGAATAACTCGAGCGAAACTATCATACTCAATATGAACAAAAATCATTCAGTAATCTTTTTATATCAACAAAACTAAATTTAAATTTTACATAGTTTTATTGTAACAGGTATTCAAACAAATTTCCATTTTCTTGGATACACAGTCTCGCTCGATGTTCTAAAGTCTGAGAAGCCCGTAAAGTCTTGAATGTATTTCTTCTTAATTCATTTTCGGCCTGATTTATTCTTAGAGGTAGTTCTTCTGGTGTATTTACTTCAGTGATGTAAACCAAACCCTTCATATAACCCCAAAAGTAAAAATGGGTTTAGATCGGGTGAACGAGGTGGCCAAGCTATAGGACCACCTCGATCTATCCACCTGCCTGGAAAACATTGATGTAACCAAGTTCGAACATTGCGCCCAAAATGGGCAGGCGCACCGTCATGTTGAAAATGCATATTTTGTCGAACCTCGAAAATCTGTGATGGAAATTTGTGCGCCGAACAACTCGTGGATTATCATTCGACTAATGATGCATAATGTGCATATTAAAAGCTCCGTTCCTAGTGAACATTGCCTCATCAGTCCATAATATGTTAGGAAGAATATTTCTGTTCGCTAATATCCATTGACAAAACTGGAGTCGTAGTAAAAAATCTGCCTCCGTTAAATGTTGCACGCTTCTAAAATGGTATGGGTGTATTCCTTGCATTACCGTCATTCTTCCTATCTGAAATTATTAATTATGATAAATAATTATCTACGTACTTACATTTTTTATTAACTATTGAGTGAGGTATGTTGACAATTTCTGACACTCTTCGAATGCTTCACATTATATCACATAAACGAAAAAGTTACATAAAAAATTTTTAAAAACTGAAAAAATTTAAATAATTTAGGAAGTTAAAAAAAGAATATAAAAAAACTAAATTAAAAAGGAGGGTAACCAAATTAATATATTTATTGTTGTAGCGTCAATTTTAATTAAAATCGAGTTTTTTATAAGAATAAGTCACTATAAAAACACAAAATACCGGCTAGTTGATAATATTATTAAACAATAATTCTAATTAATAAACAACTGCCCGTATTCACACAGTCAATATTTTCAACACACGAGGACTGCATATTTAGTAATATTGGTAAAGAGGTTCGATCTGTTGGAGAAATATAAAAATGACACTGAGGACTTTTAGGTAGAACACTATGAAATTATTAGTTTTAATAAGTTCCGATAGGTGGCAGATGATAATTTATTGTTATATTGTGAATATTTTTTTGTAAACCACAAATAAGAAGAGAGCAACAGAATCAACTGAATAAACATATATATATGCATATATGCACGAACACATAAACATGCATTTACATGTATATTATATATACAATATACCGTTTGTCCCAAATTCGTTGCTAACCATTGAGATCTCGGAAACGGCAAGAGCTAGAAGGTAGGTTAAATGGAATAAGTTTTAGCAAATTTTATACTGATTCAAAATCCGTTAAGAAATCACGGCTAGCTGAAAGAGATTTAGCATAAAATTCGCTAAAAGTTATCCCATTTAACCAACCTTGTAGCTTTTATATGTAGATGTGTCCTAGACTCTCAAATGTAATAGTGACTACATTATTAAAAAAGTTGCAAAGACTTATGTTTTACGTAGAATTTCAAATTATTTATCAATGTTCTCAAGAATATTAGTATATAAATCTATAATAGATCCACATTTTGAATATTGTACAACGCTACAGCTATATTTAAATAACAATGAGATACAACAGTTACAAAAGATGCAAAATAAAGCTATGAGGATAATATTAAAATGTAACAGGTATACTTCTATTGACACAATGTTAAATGTTTTAAATTTTTTAAACGTTAGACAACGCATAGTTTCCATTTCCTAAAAGTATACAGGGTGGCCAAAGATATGTTCTAAGTTAACACCTATTTAAAAAAAAATTCTCAATTTTTTCACATGGAACACCCTGTATATTTTTGGACAATGTGATGTAGCATTGAAAAACGAACATTTTTTGTATGTACATCCATATGGCTAATTGTAACCGTTTTAGATTTATTGAACAATAACTGCAAAATTCAGCAATAAAAATTGAAAATATTTTTTGTAATTCAAGAGAAGATATTATGAAAAATGCTCCACATGTTGCCTATTTTGACTGACACACATTTCTATGCGTCTTTGGAATGAGGTTTCTACTGTTCATAAAATTGCCTGAATGATACTTTAAAAACATTTATTATCCTTTCCTTCAAATTTTGGATTGTTGTTGGTGTGTTGCTTTTATGGGAATCATGTAACACACTTATTATAATACCTCTTCTTGAATTATTTGAAAAAAACCCTCATTTTTAATTTTTGTTGCTGAAGTTTGGAGTTATTGTTCAATAAACTGAAAATGGTCACAAATAGCCGTAGAACTGTTCGTACAATACATCGTCACATCGTCCAAAAATATACAGGGTGTTTTATTTGAAAAAAAATTGAGAAAATTTAGTTCAAGAAGTTGTAAATTTAAAAATCCTTTTTGGCCACCCTGTATACTTTTAGGAAATGAAAATGGCTGAGTGTCATCAAACAGATGTCGCATAACTATTACTAACATATTTTTTCCTGAAATCGATAGTTGTGATTGTAGTGATATTTTTAATACAGGGTGATTCAGCTAAAACTCCCCAGGCGGATTACTCGGAAACTAAGAAAGATATTGAATTTCTGTAAACGCCAATAAATAGATACTCCTAATGACTATATATTGAAGTTCAAACGACGTGCTTGCCGATTACGGTATGAGCGTCGCGACGCCGAGAAAAAATTTTTAGGTGACAGGAAGTTTAAAAATGTATGATTCTAGTAGTACATTTAATTCTAAGGCTTTTTTGTCTTACATTTTCATTTAAATAAGTAGTTTTTAAATTATAACAAATTTTAATGTCAAACGCCCATAATTTTTATAATCGCATTGAATAGAATTTCTTATAATATTTTTTTTGTTATCATTAATAACACTAATACAACACTAAAATGATAAAATAACTACGTTTTTTTAACATTTATTCCTGAAAACATAAACACAATGACTAATTTTATGATTTTAAAAGAAATAAAACTAAAGCAAATTTTCGAAAGTTCCCCCGTTTTGATAAATGCACATATCATAACGACGTCTAAGTGCCGAATCACAGGCAGCTAATAAAGTGTTTCGGCTAATTGCTACACAACTGGCATAAATTTTATTTTGCAAATCAGCCATGTCTTGTATTGGTTCCTCATAAACCGTATTTTTTAAGTAACCCCACAAGAAAGAATCAGGTGGAGTTAAATCAGGTGACCAAGTGGGCCAACGAAGTGGTCCATTTGCTCCTATCCATTTCTGTGTAAAAGCAGTGTCTAAATTCGAAACAATTCTTGCAGTGTGCGGCGGTGCACCGTCTTGTTGAAACCACATATTAAGCCGCACATTGCGCATTGATGGGAACATCCTCTAATAATGCTGGAAGCTCGTTACGCAGGAAATTTAGGTGTCGCTGGCTATTTAATTGGATTATCATCTGACCAATAATGGCAATTATGTCTATTTACCATACCATTATTGTGAAAGCGACTTTCATCGCTCCATAAAATATTTCGTAGTAATGTATTATCTTGCCCATACAGTATTGATAAGCGGGAAATAAAATTTAATCTTTGTGAATCTTCAGCACGGATGAACAAGATGCACTTTATAGGGATGAAATTTGTTATCAGAAAAAATTCTTTGACAAGAGGAAAATGAAATGCCAGTGGCCTCTTCAACACTTCTTATTATTGAAATATGAGGATTGTTTTCAACACACTGCCTTTATCGAAGCTTCCATATTGTAGCAAATTTGTCTTTAAATTTAAAAACGTTTTATGATCTGATTGTCTTCGATCTGGTTAAAGTCGCCTGTAAAGCCTAGCAGCCTCTCTTGAGTTTCTGCCACATTCACCATAAATAATAATCATATCCAATTTTTCGGAATTATTGTGTTGAACCATAATAGTGCCTTTTTTACAAGTGAATATTACAAAATATAAAAAATTTTCGTCACTTGTATTGCAATGACATATTGTTGACACTTGTCAAATTGTAATAAAAGTCAACTTATGTTAATTTGTTTCAATGCGATTATAAAAATTATGGGCGGTTGACTTTAAAATTTGTTATAATTTAAAAACTACTTATTTAAATGAAAATGTGCGTAAGACAAAAAAGCCTTAGAATTGAATGTACTACTAGAATCATATATTTTCAAACTTCCTGTCACCTACAAATTTTTTCTCGGCGTCGCGACGCTCATACCGTAATCGGCAAGAACGTAGTTTGAACTTCAATATATAATCATTAGGAGTATCTATTTATTGGCGTTTACAGAAACTCAATATCTTTCTTAGTTTCCGAGTAATCGGCCTGGGGAGTTTTAGCTGAATCACCCTGTATACACGTGTAAATAGTATAATTTCAACAAAAAAGTCATTACATCCAAGTGGTTGAGAGAAAGTCAATAATAATACAGGAGTGAAAGTAGGCTACAAAGAGGTTTCAAAAAATGTTCTGATATAAATGGCATTTCGTTTTAAAAAATATTACTTGAACATGTAGAATCATCTTGGCTCACCCTGTATATCCGAAAACAATTTCCGGTTATAGGCTTTTTTGTCTAATTTACTTATGTTTTTAAATCAAGTTTCTAGATATCACAGAACTCGAGATATCTAATTCGACGCATTATTACCCCACCCTGTATATCATTACTAATAGTAATAGAAGTATAATTTCTATTTATCAGCCCAGTGTAGTCATCATACATTAAGGGATAGTTCCGATGTACTACTTCTTAATAAGCCAAGCATCATATTTTTTTGTAGTTACAGTAACGAAACGTATCTAAAAGAAGAACTCGCGATTCCTTAGAACAGTTATTACTCATAAACTCTGTGTGAAATTTGTGTAAAATTGTCGACACGGATAATCGTTAAAATATATTTGCATTTAAATGAAACAAATTTAATTCAGAAACATCTGACATTGCAATTGTAATATTCAACACATGCAAATTGTTTTTATGACATTCCTAGCATAACGTTACTACTAAATAGACATTTTCTGTTTTGTATAAACAAGATAATACATAATTTATATTAGTTGTTAGTTGTTAAAATCATGTTTGTGTGTTTCATTTAAGCATGTTTTAAATGCAGATGAAAGTAATATTACTCAAAAACAAGAAATTAAATTTACCTACTTTATTGAAGTAAGTTAAAAAAATAAAATAAAGAATATATTCAACTTTGGTCGAGTGGTATGTACACTTACCTCTCACGCAGGATTCCCAGGTACGATCGCCGACAGAGGCTCTGAGATTTTTTCTACAGCACAAATTAATCGTAATATAGTCGGATATTAAATGTGTATACATTCTCTTCAAATGTGTTCAAGGTACCACGAGATACTTTTAGGGATACAGGGTGTGGTATTTAATCAGTGAGACATAACAGAATAGCTAAAGAAGGTTCTGAATGTTGGTAATAGTTTTGAAGGTCACTGTTAATACATATGCAATGATAAGGTAATTTAATGTTTACAATATATTAACAAAAAGTTTAATTTTAATTTCAAGTTGTAGTTTGTATATAATTATTTATTGCTATTTCTCATTAAGAAACATACTAGAAAAATCCTTATCATGATTTAGATTTGCATGTATTTTATAATTCAAAGATGTCTATAAATAATCACATGAATTAAAATTGGGTGATCTTGAAGGCCACTAGATTTGTGCCATCTTTTCCTCCACAAATCATTATAACTATAAATATTTAATTTAGTGAGACACATCTTGAGGCACTTCATGCGTATTAATAACGTCTTATAATATCTTAAGGTCTATTGAAACCACCTTCTGTGTTACTCGGAATACCTACATAATCATAATTAAACAATAGATCAGCGTATTCAAGTTGTCATCCTGTACACTGATTTCAGCAACACATTTGCATATAATATGTAAGATATAATATCATGATTGCTTAACTGTTTGAGATTGGTATAGAGGGTGATCTATTAAGGGGTTTAATACCATATCTTTATAAGAGATAACAAATTGTAACAGTTAATGAATCCAGGTCGAATGAAATCGTGGTCACCTCTGGAGTACTCCAGGGATCGCACCTTGGTACATTATTATTTCTCATATACATTAGTGACATTAACAAATATTTCACATTCTGTAAATTTGTTTTACATACTGACAATCTGAAAATTTGTTCGATTATTTACAACTCAAAGGACTATGTTCTGGTTTTGCGTGACTTAGATTGGCTCTATTGTATAATATGGTGCAAAAAAATTAACTGTTCATAAATATACAGAAATGTTATCCCACATCCTTTACTAAAAATAACACAACAATTTTACATAATTATTATTTAAACACCCCTTTAAATAGAGTTCAACATTTCAGTCTAAAGAGCCAATTAAATCTTTTTACTTTGGCTAATTTCATAGTACAGTAAATGTTACTTTAATCATTTAGAGCCCAAATTATGTGGTTCGTGTAACAAGACTGGAAACACTACAATATTCAGATAATAATTTTATGTGTTTGAAACTTTAAAGTTATAAAATTCCAGACATTGCTCTAACAATATATTAACTTAACATGATATCATTGGAAACTCGAAGAATCCATTCGGGGCTTCTAATTTTGTTTAAATTACTTAGTAATCTATTAGATTGCCGATTTTTGTTTTCCCTTATTGACTTTTATATTTTTGCACGTAGTTAGATATAATAATACATTTAGTGAACTTTTTCATAGAACAAATTTGGGAATGAATTCTCCAATTGCCAGAATAACTTGCAGTTTCAATGATTGCTGTTCTGATAGTAACATCATTTAAAAGATGCATTAAGGACTATGTTCTTTAAATCTTATTAGGTTTTCCTGTTATATCATTAGATTTAATAATAATAATAATAATAATACAATAATAACACCACATGTAATGACCCTCTTTATCCCTGAATGTCTTAAATGACATTGTGCGGGAGAGGGTTACACATTAAGAGACAACAGACATACATACAATATCCGAGTATACTACGATTAATCTCTCTCACAGAAAAATTCCAGTGCCACGATCGGGAATCGAACCGGGGACCTCGAGGTTTCGAGGCATGTACGTTACCTCTAGATCACGGAGCCATATTTAACACAAAAAATATTTTATTAATTAATCATTTTTTAATTTCTGCCTTTCCGGATGTATTCATTATGAAATTTTCTTTCCTAATTCGTAGGCGTAGCCACAGAATTAGTTTAAGTTGAGTTTAATTACTGCATGTATTAATCGTTTACTTGTAACAACGCACTATGGATGTTTGTTTGAATCTGTAGCTGTTTGCATCCCATGTATTTATTGAATGAATAAATAAGTAAATATTAAAGTAGACACTTCATCTAGTAGTATACTGAAAAACCGACAAAAACGTTTCCAAAATTTTTTTTTAAGGTACAACCACATGGGACCTTCACAGAATAATAGATTAGGCCCTTGTCCATCTAAAATGGCCAATTACAACATTTTTTGGGAGGTCCAACTTTTTTATTATGAAAAATGTCATAAATTTGTCAAAATTAATTTTTCGTACTTTTTTCACACATCCCTCACGATATCTCCGGAACCAATTGAGTTAATCAAGTTTATTTTCTTTTAGTCGATAAAGGAAACGTGAGCGGAGGTGACTGAATTAATTTAGTCTTTATGGAAAATCTAGTTTTTTATAAAATTAGGTAATACTTTAACATTTATTTTTCTTACAGTATTTTTTTCAGTAAACGAAAAACTTTTTTGTTTTAAGGAATTTTGCCACAGTGTATGCATACGGAATAAAATTAACACATCAAGGAAGTTTTAAAAAAAAAACGCAATACTCTACGGCTTATACGTTTCAAGTTATTGTTATTTGAAATTAAGTTTCTGCGGGCAGGATATTTCATGAAGCTTCGCTCCCCCGGTTCTACTGTGCTTTAATCAGAGTGCTATGCGTGTTGTGGGTGCATACTATAAAGTATTATTTTTGACACATCTTTAATATAAATTTTATTTTCATAACCACTTAGAAGGTGTTACTTATCATTATTTACATTGCACATTATTTAAAATCCATTATATTTATACATCAAAACCTAAAATTGAATTGAAAAAATACGAATTAATTATTTATTTTAAAATATAAATTTAAAACTTGTTATAAAAATATTTTAAAAATCCTCAACGTCGGAATCTAAAAATATCTGGACAGTTCCTTGGTTGCAGCAGTTTGCATATTTGCACTCACTGCAGCATTTCAAACCTTGAGCAAAACAGGTACATCTGTTGTTGTTACAGACCCTGTCGGAACATTTTATTGACAAACTTTGCCTTACAATAATGGGCACAGGTTCTTGACTAGAAAAAGTTGCCTTCCAAACATTTTCTTCAAATGTCCAACCGTATCGAGTTGGATCTTCCAACTGCATGTATTGTATATGGCTATTGTACCAAATTTTTAATTGATACAGACACCTAAAAAGAAAATAATTACATGTAGGTGTGTTGTTTCTTTTTTAATAGGTATGGGCGATCTAGAAAAATAATTATTACCTTTTTAAATGTTGTCTAAAAGCATGGTCAGTAGGAGGCAGCTCAGAAGCTGGCCGATTTGTACTTGTTGTTAAGTCCCATCGCAGTTCATTTAGGGATTTTATATTTTTGTTTTTATTCTTATATAAATAGAGCGTATATTTTACCCCTAATTCCATCGCTTTATCCTCTGACAGAAAAGGAAGGTTTTCTAAATCTTTTAAATTATTTAAATTTTTATATAAAACATCGAATGCCGTTTTCTTCCCTATTTTATATATGGCATTAGTTGTGTCACAACCAGTTAGGCAATGAATCGTTAATAATTTCTTGCAAATTTCCTCTCCTAAATTTGCCACAATATTGTTAATTGACAAAAAATTTATATTCTTACTATGTCCTAATTGTATAAATATATTCCTTTGGGACATATGTATCTGGTGTTTCACATTAATAATGTAAAAGCAAAATCAGGACATCAGTATCAACAGATTTTACCAGAATTGTATTACCTGATTTTAATTCTGATAACACAAAATAAACATTCCATTGTTAAGCACTAAATAATATGTAAAACTCAAAATAAAAATAATACTCATTCGCATTCCCATTACACAAAGAAAAGTTTGTTTCTAACAATTCTAACTGGCAATATATGTATAATATCAGATTACTAGTATTGAATAGTCTACACTCTACACACTTGAGTGACGCCGCGGTGAGGCGCATCTAGAATCAAAAAACTCGTAACTTTAAATAACAAAATCTCGAAAACTATAAGTCGTAGAGAACTGACTTTTTTTAAAAAAACTTCCTTGATGTGTAAGCTTTATTTCATATACATATGGTATGACAAAATTCCTTAAAATAAAAAAGTGTTTCGCTTACCGAAAAAAATGCAGCAAGGAAAGTAAACGTTCCAGTTTTACCTAGTTTTACAAAAAAATTAAATTTTCCGTAAAAACGAAATTAAAGCCCACATTTTCTTTATCAATTAAAAAAAAATACATATAATTATCTCGATTGGTTCCGGAGATATCATGAGGGATGTGTGAAAAAGTAAGAAAATTTAATGTTGACAAATTTATGACATTCTTCGTAATAAAAAAAGTTTGCCCTCCAAAAAAATGTTGTAATTGGCCATTACAGATGGCCAAGGACCTAGGCTATCATGCTGTGAAGGTCCCAAGTGGTTGTACCTTAAAAAAATTTTTTTCAAGAAGGAAGCTACTTTTTCCCCGTTTTACGGTGCACTATAGTAGTTTGAAGAAACTCTACATAATCTTTAAATACAGGGATTCAGACAGATGTCATTTATACAGATTTCTCAAAAGCGTTCGACAGACTTACAGTATCTTATTAAGAAAATTGCAGTCATGGATTTTCACAAAATATATTAAACTTTATTACATCGTATTTATCAGACAGCAAACAATTTGTTCAACTCTGTGGAGCCCAGTTTGTTGAAATATATGCAACTTCTGGAGTTCCTCAAAGCTCGAATTTAAGACCCTAACTTTTTAATATCTTTATATTTAATTTAATTATATCTAATTTAAATTGTAAATACTTATTATATGTGGATGATTTAAAGATTTATTATATTATTAAAAATATTGAAAATTGTTTTACCATGCAGAGAGACTTGAAAAACCTTAATATTTGGTGTATTGCGAATAAATTACCTTTAGACATCTCGAAGTGCAATGTTATGACATTTTCTAATAAAATACAAACACTAAATTTTGACTATATTCATAATAATATCGTAATTGCAAGGCCTACTGTCTCTTGAGAGCTAGGTATAAAATTAGAAGCCTTTCTTCTTTAACATTATTTCTAATTCGTTCACAAATCCCAAATCGCCTAAAATGGATACATAAAAGTTCTTGAATATTTTGTACATTCCTTACTGTAACTAGAACGACCATAACTGCCAATATAACAACATGGCATAATTATGTAAAAGTTCCAAAACGTCAGCGAAGTCGTCTTTTATACAACCACAATTTATAAGTAATTCTAAACATTTTGTGAATAAATTTGAATTAATTGGTTTCAACCTCAAAGGCAGAGATTAAATGTAAATTAAACTGAAATTGTTTACATTTTTCTCAGGTTTCTTATAAAGGTCTTAAAAACCTTTTAGAAAGCACGATGGTTAAAGTACATAATCTCCTTTAGCGTAAAAG
Source organism: Rhamnusium bicolor (assembly GCA_029963845.1). Lineage (NCBI taxonomy): Eukaryota > Metazoa > Arthropoda > Insecta > Coleoptera > Cerambycidae > Rhamnusium > Rhamnusium bicolor. Next base: position 18,683 of record JANEYF010004157.1, read on the forward strand.
CGTTTTGGGAAATAAATTCTACCGTTTTAAAATAGACATGTTACTGTTGCTTATTAAATTAAACGTATGACATTGTTTGTCTCTTGGGGGAACATTAAATCATTTATATTGTGTACACATTTGCGTTTCATAAAAAGAAATAATTTCTCCGATTATAACTTTTCCCAAGGGAATGGGTTTTATCAAAATGTATTTATATGAACTTAATTATTTATTTCTTCAACCGTGTTAAAAGTTAACTGTTTTTGGTAAATTTTTTTAGTGGAAAATGTATCTTTACTGGTCTAGCCCGCAAAGTGACATAAGTGATCGGAATGGTATATTCTACAACAAGTTATGGAATGACCCATATTCCACACGAACGAAAAGTTTGTTTGCTTATTTAGAGAATAATTTTATTAGGAAACTTACAATTTAACATAAATAAGTTAATATATTTTCGGAAAGCGAATTAATAATATTTTTTTAAAGCCTGTCCATAAATTGCTTATACAGTGTGTCTCACTTAAGAGTGTAACAGCGTAATAATTCTTTTGTTTTTTGTCCAATTTAAATCAAACAGGTCTCAAAAGATAGAGGTCACCAAGGTCTATTTAAGACCACAGAATCACTTTCCATCTTTAAATGCAAGGCCATCTACGATGTTAAATTATATGAAAGACATCTAAAAATCATAGTAGGCATTTTTTAAACAAAAAATTTTATTAACAAAACTTATTCGAAATCATTCAAAAACCCTGAATCCGAGGTTTAGTTGAATTCTAAAAAAATGAGGTTTTGATGAAAAATATTCCAGTCCCAAATTTCTCGTTTTGATAAGTATGCTCTTACTCATTTGTTTCTACTAAAAGACAATTTTGTAAATGTCAGATTAGTTGTCAAGTAAATGTATTGGCATTCTGTCTGATTTTTTGTATTCTAGCATATTTTATTTCAATTAAAATGCTTACAACTGCGGAAAAAGTGAAAACTGTTAGATAGTTGATGATAATTCTCGTACAGCGAGGGAGGCTGCTACAGAATTTAATAATCGGCATCCAGATCGACCCCCAATAGACCATGTGAAAGTTTGGCGAATTAATAATTTATTCAATAGAACTGGCAAAGTGTGCAACAAACAAGAACAACGTATGAGGGATCATGGTAGAGATGCATAAATTCTTCTTTTTGTGTGAGAAAATCCAAGGTGTAGCCTAAAGAGAATGTCCACAATTTTAAATGTACCCAAGGATACAATTTGGCGATGCTTCCGTCGAAATGAATTACATCCCTTCAAGCCTGTTTTCTTACATACATTAGAAGAAGGAGACGAAGAAAGGCGACTGGAATATTGCTTTTGGTGTCAGTGAGAGTTTTTGAACAACCCTAATTTTTCTTTAAATATTTTATTCTCAGATCAAGCGATATTTACAACTAATGGCACAGTTAACTCTCCAAATACGCGAAATTGGTCCTGTTGAAAACCCTCATTGAGTTGTAAACTGTCGACGCCAGTATTCAGAAAACGTGAATGTGTGGTCGGTATTTTGAATGAACAAATAATTGGGCCTATTTCTTTGAGGAAAGTTTAAATTTTTTTTGCAAACTGAAGTTTCAATCGAAATTGAAAACTTACCCCTTATTGCATACAACAATCTGATATTTCAACTTGATGGAGCCCCAATCCACAATACAATGGTGGTACGGAATTGGCTAAATGACAACTTTCCACGGAGGTGGATTGGAAGAAATAGCCCTTTTATTAATTGGCCTCCGAGGTCACCTGACTTCACGCCCTTGGACTTTTTATGGGAATCTCTAAAGAATGAAGTCTACAAAACGCAGCCACGAAATAGACTACAAATGGAAAACCGGATTAGGCAAGCTTGCGCTGAAATTACGCCTGCAACCCTCCGAAAAGTTATGAAATGGCTGATGGAGGTTTGATAGAACATAATATGTAATTCTTTTGGTTGTATTTATTATTCATTTGTGTAAATTGTGTTTCAAAAAAATAAATTTAGAAATATTTTTTTTTTCAAATGCCTAAAATTATTTTTTCATTAAAACCTCATTTTTTTAAAATTTAACTAAACATGCTTACTATGATTTTTTGTTTCTTTCACATAATTTAGCATCGTAGATGGCCTTGCATTTAAAGATGGAAAGTGCTTTTGTGGTCTTAAATATACCTTGATGATCTCTATCTTTTGAGGCCAGTTTGATTTAAATTGGACAAAAAACAAAATAATTATTACGCTGTTACACTCTTAAGTGAGACACTGTATAACACAATTCGTATCTTTTTTTGATTTGTTTGGTAATAACCATTGTATCGTTAGCAAGATCCCTTATTTGGTGGCGTACATTCCATATTTATTCTTCATCACTACTTGACATTTTTTCTCTACAAAATGTTATTTAGTTAATTTCATAAATAATATATTATTATTTACCTAAACTTACTGCTTTGAAGATTCTGAAATTTCTCTTGCTGGAATTGTTATACACAATGACAGCACAGTGGAATGGTATGCACGACGGCCTCAATAGAAATTTTCGTATATTTGGTAAAAATCCGTTACTAGTGTGCAATCATAAATTAAAATTTAATCACTTCTCCTAGTATAATACAAATTTATAAATCAATAAAAAGTGAGTGTTGGCAAATTTATTTATTATTGAATTAAATAAATTGAGAAACTTTTGACTTTGGTACCTATTTAGGTATTATTTCTAGTATTTATTACTATTTTGTAAATTAATGTATTTATTATGGCACAATAAATTAAAGAACATCAAAAAAAATTACAAAAAAAGCCACAAAGTTGTTGGTAATTTATATGTAAACGAAAATATATGGCATACCTTAATATATAGGGTAGGGAAAACAAACTTGCACTTTTTCTTTGTCAAATTATTGTGTTCTTCCTCCGATTTTAGCTGATTAAATCGGCTACAAAGTCCAAATGCCCAGATTCCCGTAACATCAAAATTGAGGATAACGGACGCAATTGAAAATAGGCCTTCCTTTGCGTTCGTTCTTTCTAACTGAAATTTGTCAAACAAAAAACAAACTATGATATTTTGTCTACCGGTTCTTTATTTCTCAACAGATTTTAATGAACTTGGTCTTGTTATGTAGGCAATAGAATCTGGTCTAAGATATTGCCACCGCATTATAGAAATGTCAAAATACAATACTCATTTTCTAGTAGTACTTCTATTGCGTACACTACTACATCTTAGATATCAACATTACGAACCAGAGAAATAATTTATAAAAAATATTATCCAGGTAAATAACATGATGAGATGGTAGAGGATCTTTCAATTGAAATCCATAATTAGGTGGTAGGTACTAATGAAATACACTAAACACTAAAGATTCAGTTAATAAGTAGGTAATAAAGTCGAGCACATCAGATCCCTTGAATGTGATTTCCTAGTGTAGCAACAACTGCTGTAACAACTCTTCTCCTCCAGCTGTGTGTGGCTCGCGCTATAGAAATTTGAGGCAGTTCTTACCAATATTGAGTTAAGCCTTACCATAGCTCCTCAATATTATTAAATTTATTTCGTCCGTTGTGCTATAACCTTCGAAGATATATTGCGATGCAAAGTAATCCAATGAATTTACTTCAGAACTGCAGGGCGGCAATCTTTTTGGCTCTATGAAATTGATATTGGCATTTTTCAGATACGCCAAAGTCATTTGTGGTGTATGCGTATGCATCCTGAAAAAAATACATATTCTACACTGGTTTTTTGCAATAAATAGAAGCCTAGTTGGTGAGAACACAGGCTACCCACACCCACGCAAGGTGGTAGAAATAATGATCATCCATTAGAACTTTAAGTTTTTTTGCAAAAATGAAACTATATCTTGAGCGGTCTTTATTGTCTTATTTTTTCTTCTACAGGTTGAAATTGTCGGAACCAGGACAATAGGTTAAAATAAAACACTACCTTGCCTACGTTTCGTTTAATATGCTTAAACTTCTTCAGGGCTCAATAGCCAAATAATGATGTAAAATTCCACAACAGAAAAAATCACACATAGAACCACAGAGGTTCTATGTGTGATTTTATTTGATTTCGGTCTTTGGCTAAGGACATTGTTAAATTTTAATCTGTTGTGTGTCTAATGTCTACATATATGTATATTTTATTGACTTTCAAATTGATTGGTCTTGTAATTGTTATGTCTGCAACCGTAGTTTTTAAAAAAAAAATTCTGTTGTGGAATTTTACATCATTATTTGGCTATTGAGCCCTGAAGAAGTTTAAGCATATTAAACGAAACGTAGGCAAGGTACCGTTTTAGTTTAACCTATTGTCCTGGTTCCGACAATTTCAACCTGTAGAAGATTTTTTCAAGGACACAAATTTCACTTTTTAATCTTATTTTTTTCTATTTAAAGCTTACTTATTAACCGAAGCGAATGATTGAAGCTAACCTGCATGAAAGTGAGGGTCGGCGATAGGCTCTCATCTGTGGAAGTGATACCTGGAGAACCCTATCCTGGTAATCCTGGGTACTTAACCGCATCCCTTGATTCGGAAAAATAAGTTTCTATAATCGTGGATGCCACATAATGCCACCCAAACCATTAGAGATGGAGCATTGTGCTGGATTTCTCTATTTAGCCTATTTAATGGCCTATTTGATTTTTTTATATTTACTGGAATATACAATCTTTCAAGGGTTATGATGTACTAAACTTCATTACCTATTTTTTAATTGCATCTTGAGTGTTTGAAACAATTGATCTTTTTAATGATATTACATTTGTTTTACAGGTCGAATCTCATTAGTGCCTACCACCAAATTATGGATTTCTGAGGAAATATCGTCGTATTATTTTTACTTAGATATTATATATTATATTATTATATTTACCTAGATAAGATTTTTTACAAATTATTTCTCTAGTTCGTATTGTTGATCGTCATTATTGAAGACGTAATAGTAGTACTTGCATAAGCAATAGAAGTACTGTTAGAAAATGGGTGTTGTATTTTGATATTTTGGTAATTTGTTCGCAAGAATTTGGCAGAGAAAAATAAAAGGTACCGTCTTTTTCGGTCCATCTGGTATATTAACATTCTTCATTATATAATGTTCTAAATATAAATTAATAATAATAATACTAACAACATGAAATTATTTTAATTTGTTTTAATCAGAGCATACTTCATCACATCTACTTTGTATGATATTATCGTGTGCTGGTTAATGTGGTTTGACATAAAGGAATACCTTCCCGTTTTTAAACCAATTAATTCAAGACGAATATTAAATTTATTCCCGCATTCCCTTTGGAATTCAAAGTATTTTGAAACAAAACTGTTGCTTTCAGGCAGAGAAGACGACAGCGATACAGAATCAGAGCCGGGGATTCCACTTAAACGTAAGCAACGACGTTCAAGGACGACGTTTTCGGGAGATCAATTGGAGGCGTTGGAAAGGGCTTTTAATAGAACCCAATATCCCGATGTGTACACACGAGAGGAATTGGCGCAGCAGACAGGACTGACGGAGGCGCGAATACAGGTAAATTTTACTTTAATTTGTCTAAAAAGATAAATGACCCCATGTTCGTAATTTAGGAGCGAATTATTCGCAACAATCATAAAACCGTATTAAAACTAAACTGTTTTATAAACGTTCTGGCACCTAACAGTTTAGTTTTGACCAGTATGATATGGTTTTAATTAAGTCCATGTTATATATAGAGGTCTATTCTCTAAAGAATAAATTCTGTTTTAACATCCTGTTTCAAATTAACATCATATTTAACATACTCTTCTTATTCTGTAACCATAATTCTGTTAAGATTTTGACAGGGCACTGTTTATTTAACTGCTTGCTGTTAAATTTTAAAGTCACCTTCTTTAGGTGGCTCTAAAATTTAATACTAATAAAATGGCAGCTATAGAAGTGTTTACAGAAAATGTTATGGTGGAAAATGAACAAGAAATTTTAATAATGTAAGTAAATGGCTGTTATGTAATATTTAACACATTCTAGAAATGAATTGAGACTATTCAAACGTAATTTGCGAGATGTCAGAGGTTGTTAGATTAATGAAAATGTTTCTACTAAATAAAGTAGCTATTGTGTACTTAATTAATGAGATTACGCCCCACTTAGCTGCTGGAAGAAGTGTGACTATTCCTAATTATCTCAAAATATTCTGTGCTCCACATTTTTTTGGACAGGATAGGAAGTTATCAACTAGAAATAGCTAGTGATTGTCACCTGGCTATGAGCCAACCAGCAGTAAATAGATGTGTGAACGCTGTTGCGAAGATTTTAAGTAGATTTGTTTGCCTCTTTGGAGGGCAATAAATTAAAACATATTTTCTGTTGTGCTGAAATATGCACTACATTTTCTACAAATAAAATCACGCTAAAACTAGAACATACAAATTTTTAATGAGGCTTACATAGGGGGCTTTTAGACACTTTTTAAAAATGTACTGAGGAAATATAAATAATATAAAACTTAGAATGTCTCTTGTGACGTACAAAACATTTTTGCTTTACTAAAAGGAATGGAGGACATATTTGAGAAAAACCACTTTTTTTAACTCTTTTACATACAGTAAAAAATTGTATCTACAACAGGTCACCATACACTTTTGAGGCATTGTTTGAAAAGACGAAATTAAAGGGCAAAAATAAATGCAAATATCTTGAACTTTTTTATTTAAGTGATATATTTTTTTGGCTGAGTGGTCTAGGAATAAGAAAAATGTTTTTATAAACTATTTTATCTATATTTCTGGTGAATATAAAAAACTGTTGTAGGCAAAACATGCCTCTGTTTTTGCGTTATTCGTGTTCGTTACTGAAATACATAATTTTAATGTTTCCGTCTTTAATGGATGATCGACGGTAAATGACGTGCTTTTGAAAATGGCACATATTCATTTTGACAAAATCAATTGTCTACTTGTAAAGAATAAGATATTATGGATAAGTACACAGTCATAGGATCAAGAAGAAACAATTACTTTGAAGCATCATCATCGCTACCTGCTGCTACGATTTTGCTTCAAGGCCTATAAAAATTGTTTCGTTTTATTCCTAGCGCATTCGCCAGAATTAATAAATTTTAAATTTCGGACACGAAAATTCCATTATAAGGTAACTATTAATTATTTTAATATACAATACAATGTAATTCTGAGGGAAAAAATAATTGCTATGAAGGACACAAATAATTCTTACAAAACCTTAAACGACGATAAATGAGACGGCATATTTAAGCTACCTCGGAAACGCGTCGATGGAAATTAAAAGCATATCACGTCTACTTAGAATCTAAGCACCTTATACAAAAAAAGCGCGGAATCCAATTAGGTATATCGACCTTTGTCATCTTCCTTTTTTCAGTATGAATCATCATATTTCGAGAAATATATTAAATATTCATATTTTCAGCAATTTCCACACATTTGAATAATTCAATTGTTCTCTTTTTAGAAAAACGCGAAACCGACATAAATGTACCAGATTTTAAGCTCATGTGTTGGTAATTGGAACGTTCATGAACTTTATTATAATAAATGACTATAATTCCTTGAAATTTCTTACATTTTCACGCATTTGGACACGTGCCCATTAAAATGATGAGCATTATATGCGTATACAAAAATAAATATCTGATGTATCCAGAACATAACTTTCTTATACCAGTATATATCATCCTGATCTAAAAAAAACATTTTATTTTCTTTCTTTACTTACCTCAATAAAATTTTAAGAGCGCACCTTGAAATGTTTCATTAAAATTTTTAAATTTTTGTAACTAAATTGGATATTTCAAATGTCAAATTGCCAAATTTATCCTAACCTCATTTTATGAGATCAAATATGTAAAGAATTTCATTTTACATCAGCTTTATTCAAGTACTTGGAAAATATATTTTATTTGCTTGATGTTATATACTTGATTTATAATATCTCATCAAGAATATATTTTTTTGTATAGTCAAATACCAAAAAGCTTGGATTCAGCTGGTCAATTTTGCTCATAACCGAATGTATCATTTTCTTTGGACTTTAGAATATGTGTACAAAATTTTAAAACTTTATCTCAAAAATTGTGGCTTCTATCGTAATACTACAGACATGGAGGCAGATTTTTTTCCATAAAGTTATGTTTTTCATCATAATTCGTCGAGATTCGTCAAGAAATGCAATAGAAACTTTTCGATTTCTTTTTCCCGAAATTATACCTGTTTTCTTCTTTCATTCATTATGTTTCTTCTGGTGATACCACATTCACCAAATTTAATATGTCACTTAAATGTTGTGTAACATCTTAATTGACAAATTTGGGAATTCTCACATTTGTATTTTTCACACACCCACACATCCATACACACACAAACCTACAGACATCATTCGAAAAATAGTCAGAATGGATTCAAGAGGATTCAAAACATCAAATTATCAATCAAAATCTTGAGTTCGAAAAAAAACACAATAACTATAATTCCTTATATTATGTATAAGGAAGTAAAAATAAATACTGTAAACCGATTCTTATAATCTCTTTTAATTTTTATTTTGCAGCTCTAGAATTTTTGACAATTAATTAGTCACTCATATTTTTCATTTATACGCACAACATCAAGAATTTTAAAATGTTACACGACAATCTCTTTATAAGAAAAAAATTGTTTTAGACGTTCAAGAAAATGTATGTATAAATTCAATACAATCGTTTAGAAAATATAAAAATCACTCTCACAAAACAAATTACCAAATTAAAATTCTGCTGCAATTTCTGATAATCATATAAAGAAAACCAAAAAAAAAGTAATGAACCGTTTATATCATAACAACGTGGTCTTTAGAAAAGAAGAATATGTATTATTCATTGTAATATTTGTTTCAGGTGTGGTTCTCGAACCGAAGGGCCAGGCTTCGCAAAAACAGCGGCAGTGGGAGCCATGCTAACGCTCTAGGTTTTCCAACAATTCCTTTAGGCAACATGGCTTGCCAGTACTCTTCTGACCCTCAGTATGACTGGAGGAACGCCCAGTTTCACAACTACAATATGTTCCAGCAACAGTCATACAACCAGGAATATTCTAGGGCTGAATACTCTGCGTTATTTGACGCAAATTATGCTCTTGCACAAGCACAGATCAGTCAAGTACAAGCTAATAACTTAAGTCGGATTAAAGATAATGAAAACTACGCCATTGCCCATACGCAAGTAAGTCAAGTGAATGGTAGTAGTTCACACAGAGTTAAAGATAATGAGAGTTATACACATGCACATCAAGCTCAAGCCAATAATTTAAGCAGGGTAAAAGATGATAGCAAAGAGCAAGACGTGAGTAATGAAGCCAGTACTAGCGCTACTATTAGTATTCCAAACAATGCTTGGGGAAAGAGTGGAGACTGGAGTCAACCGATGAGTATGCAAGATGTAGGCACCAGTTTTAGTGGTACTGAACCTTTCATCCAAGGCCATTATCACGCTAATAACAAAAATTATTGGACCTAATATTGATTTTATTTTAATACTGTATATTGTAATCATTAAGTGTATATATTATATAAATAACAACCACGTGTTTGTTTTATTTAGATAATAAGATAAGATAAAATATTCTTTATCTATAGATAGATAGTATGTACATAAAAAAAATAATAGATATAAAAATAATAGTTACAAACTAGTACTACTTTACATAATATAGACATACAATATAGAAAAAAAAAACCTCAAGCAAATTCAATTTTAGTAGAGTAAAAAACCGATTCTATCGTTCAATCCGTTCGCAATTCATTGTTAAAATTTGTCGACCACTACAAATTGTTACATATCCCATAAGATAGTAATTCTACTAGGTTGTACAAAAATCGTATATTGCAGGGGGGTTGTAGGGGGGTGTTTTCAAAAAAATATATAAAAAACAAATTTGTTTAAAATTAAAATATTGTTACGTGTTTGCTATCCACACAAACACGTCTTCTCGTAGATTCGTTGATTGAAAGTCCAGGTAACACTTACTCACTACTTTATTTACTAATTAACAATTAGCAACAATAGATTAATTACTGTCTTAGCTATAATCACACTTGAACACTTATAAGTCTCTTTCTTATTTCTTCTGTACTCGTTCACGTTCAACTTAAGATTAACTCTCGGCCCACCGTCCGTCTTATTTATACATCCACTCATACGGTCTAGAGCATTCCAAAATATTCCCGGCCGTTCTCGTATAATTCCAGTATCATCTAACCAGTCTACACAGTCCAGTGGCGTAACACTGCCCCCTCCTTAAGCCTGAACGTCCCTATCAGGGAATTCGTTGTTCCCTGCATACTTGGCTAGTCTCTCTATATACACCACCTTGTGAGGTACTTCCGGTGCTCTACTCAAGAGCAGAAGTGTCACTTTGACGCCCAACACTACGGCGGTGCACACTGTACGGAGATCTCGGGCGCCAGTTTCTGTTTAGAGTGTAGAAACACCACTTTACTCTATCGGCGGGACGATAGAGGCCGGGCAACTGCAGTGAAGATACGGCTAAGCCAGGGGTCGGGAAAAAGGGAACTTACATACTACATTTAAGGAACAGACTCTCATTCAATATATGTACATTTATTCTACACACTAATTCTTATTTACACTTTATACACACCTTAGTAACTACAACTTATACTAGAACGGTCTTAACTACAAGCGGTCTTATTCTACAAACGGTCTTATACTACCACGGTCTTAACTACAAGCGGTCTTATTCTACAAGCGGTCTTATACTACTACGGTCTTAACTACACTACGGACAAGCGGGGCAGTAAGCGGGCGGTCAAGCGGTGCGATACAGTACGCCGGTGAACGAAGCGGTGAAACGGGAAGCAGCGATGGATTTAATCGGTCATATGCAGACGGCGGACGGATACCAGGAGGGGAAGCAAGCGCCCATATAAGCAAACTATGCCTATCTAACGCGGTTACTTATTATCGCTTGGTTGATGGATGGTTCCGGTCTTATCATATGCCAACGAGTATCTCCAAAGCGCCCTGCCAAAGAAAACGGACTCAGGCGCCCTGGAGGGTACGCGGTTGAATGCGGTCACGGTAAGGGGGGGAGGAGTAACAAGCCTAACACTGGCAAATTGATGATGGCGACGGGATGGTCAAACTCCAAGACTACCCTGCAGAATTTTTACGTGCTAAGGTAGCCCGGGGGACCCGCTGTTACGGACGATACCGCCAAGTCACCCTGCAGAATTTTTACGTGCTCAGGTGGCCTGGCAGGCACGCGGTTACGGAAGTACCTCTAAGTCACCCTGCAGAATTTTTACGTGCTCAGGTGGCCTAGAGAACACGCGATGGTAACTGACAGTACCTCCAAGTCACCCTGCAGAATTTTTACGTGCTCAGGTGGCCTGGAGGGCACGCGGTATAATGCGGTTCAAGTGGGGGGGGGGAAGGAGTGGCAAGCCGAACGGTTGCAAATCTAAGACGACGACGGTATGGTCAAAGCTACCAAGCTACCCTGCAGAATTTTTACGTGCTCAGGTAGCCCGGCGGACCCGCGATTACGGACGATACCTCCAAGTCACCCTGCAGAATTTTTACGTGCTCAGGTGGCCTGGCAGGCACGCGGTTACGGAAATCCCTCTAAATCACCCTGCCAAAAAAATGGACGCAGGTGGCCTAGAGGACACGCGGTATCAAATGCTAGTATCTCCAAGTCACCCTGCAGAATTTTTACGTGCTCAGGTGGCCTGGAGAACACGCGGTGTAACGCGGTGGAACGCGGTTCTAATTCCAACCTTCGGCCGCTCTCCCTTTCTAAGGAAGGATATGAGGCGGATACGTTTAGCGCTCGCGGTTCACTAACTCAAAAAAATAAAGCCCGGAAAGTACTCACCAGCCAAGTAATACCGATTATTTACCAAACCTTTATCAAACCTTGCTACCTACTTCCGGATCCTGTGCTGGCTTCCTCTCTGGAGCGGTCGGGGTCGGCACGTCTGGACGGTACGGGCGGCAGCAACGGACTCGTCTCGGATACTCTGCAAAATCCTCAAGCTACTAAACTCTGCCAAAAAGCAGAAGTAGGAGGAGCGCGGTAGTCATGCGCGAAATATTGCAACTACGTCACCGTTTATCGACTTAGAAAAATTCGCAATTACCTTTGGATACCTATGTACCTCTATACTCACAAGTTTACTTACTATCCAAGTCGGCGTGGTGCTTCGGTTGGAGCTCAGACGGGAACTAATTTAATGATAAAATCCTCATGCTACTAAACACTGCTAAAACGCAGAAGTAGGATGAGATACGGTAGTCATGCGCGGTTTATTACAGCTACGTCACCCGTTTGTGGACTTAGAATAATTCCGCATTAAATTTAATTACCTATTTCTTTATACTCACGAATTTACTTACTATCCAAGTCGGCGTGGTGCTTCGAGTAGCGGTCGGACGGAAACTAACTTGATTGTGAAAATCCTCTTTTTTTTTTTTTTTTTTTTTTTTTTTTTTTTTTTTTTTTTTTTTTTTTTTTTTTTTTTTTTTTTTTTTTTTTTTTTTTTTTTTTTTTTTTTTTTTTTTTTTTTTTTTTTTTTTTTTTTTTTTCTTTTTTTTTTTTTTTTTTTTTTTTTTTTTTTTTTTTTTTTTTTTTTTTTTCTTTTTTTTTTTTTTTTTTTTTTTTTTTTTTTTTTTTTTTTTTTTTTTTTTTTTTTTTTTTTTTTTTTTTTTTTTTTTTTTTTTTTTTTTTTTTTTTTTTTTTTTTTTTTCTTTTTTTTTTTTTTTTTTTTTTTTTTTTTTTTTTTTTTTTTTTTTTTTTTTTTTTTTTTTTTTTTTTTTTTTTTTTTTTTCCTTCCTTTTTTTTTTTTTTTTTTTTTTTTTTTTTTTTTTTTTTTTTTTTTTTTTTTTTTTTTTTTTTTTTTTTTTTTTTTTTTTTTTTTTTTTTTTTTTTCCCTTTTTTTTTTTTTTTTTTTTTTTTTTTTTTTTTTTTTTTTTTTTTTTTTTTTTTGGGGGTTTTTTTTTTTTTTATGCTACCAGATACTGCTAACGCAGGAGTAGGATGAGATACGGTAGTCATGCGCGGTATATTACAACTACGTCACCCGTTCATCGACTTAGAATAATTTCGCATGAAATTTAGATACCAATATATCCTTATACTCACGAGTTTACTTACTGTGCTGGCCGGCGTGGTTCCTCGTTGAGTAGCTGGACGGAAACTAATTTAATTATTTTCAGTCTCAGGCTCCTTCATGATAGCGCGGGCAGAAGAGTGCCAGGGCACGATGCGCGCTTCGTGTGTCGCGATTCGCGTACTGCCAGCTATTCGACCTATGTGGAATGTTCACAAAACATATCCATACTTCCTATCTATAATTAATAATTAAACTGTTATTCTTTACAAGCGCAGTAATATAATGGACAAAATATTCTTCAAAACCGACAAATAACACTTAGCTACCTAACTTAACTTAATCAAATAAATAAAATCACTTCGTTACAACCTTCATCTTGGATTTTTTTGCTAAATATCTCCCTTATAAAACAAGGAATTTGAAAAATAAAAAAAATCAGTATTTTCCTCCTGAAATGATGCACAACTTTTATTCTAAACATATTTTCGAGAAATGCAGCCGTTACGAAGATAGGGTTAGTTAAACGGAAAAATGATGAGTTAGCAAATTAGATGTTTCGAGAAAATCGTCTTGAATGATTTCTTTCTCCATATGATGTAATGTAAAATATAATTTTCAATAATTATTTTATTGCATTTATAATGACAATTTTTGTTCCACACTAATGTAACCGGTACATAATTTTATGTAGATTCTTATTATATAAATAACTCAAAACCACCCTTTTTTCCATAATAACCCCTTACAGCCCCCCTGCACCATACAATTTTTGTACAACCAGGTGGAATTATTTTCACAAAGCGTAAGTAATAGTTTGCGGTGGTTTCCAAGTTTTAACAGTCGATTGCAGACGGAATCGCAAAAGAAAGCACTTTTGCGAGGCAGAAAACTCTACTATTTGACTGATATGCATTATCTTTTATAAAACATAAAAGTTAACGGTATTACTAGTCTTAATTACGTGAGGAATAAGATTGAATTGTACAACTCCTTTGTGGAATAGACTTCTCATTGTATTACTCCTAGAAGTTCTTTTAATATAATAGCTATTTGCACTAGCCGTTCGTGTGTTACACATGTGTACGTCTGTAACAGGCAACAATTCTCGTGTGAGATATTCTGGTAAAATGTTATTAATCATTTTGAAAATAAATGTCATAGTTTGGAGGAAGAGGATCTGTTTAATGTTAAGTCATTTTAATATATTCCATAACAAAAAAGGCACAACACGTATACCAGGTAAGATGCACCTTAATAATTCTATTCCATACGATACCCCTGACAACATTATAAATGGTTTTGCAAATTATTTTAATAGCGTTTTTATACAAGATAATTTTGACTCCGCTAGTTTGAGTAATAATTTAAGTAATATGCCTTGTATTAACATCAATTATTTTACCGAGGAAGTCATACAAACTTCAATAAAGAAATTAAAAAATAAAATGACAGCCGGTCATGACCTAGTTCCAAGTTATTTAGTTAAGGACTGCTCTGGAGTTTTCATTAAACCGTTGGCTATAATTTTTAATTTGTCATTACGTACGTCTCAATTTCCAAATTGTTGGAAATTAGCCAGAGTTTGTCCAGTATTAAAAAATGGTGATAAAAGTAATTTAGCAAATTACAGGCCCATTACAATTTTGTCTAATTTCGCGAAGGTCTTCGAGATTTCCATATACAATCACGTCTATGCTTCAGTAAAAAAATCGCTTTCAATTGATCAACATGGTTTCATGGAGCAGCGCTCAACTGTAACTAATTTAGCCCTAATTACGCAAAAAATATCGGAAACCTTAGATGCACAGGGACAGGTGGACGTGGTGTATACGGATTTCTCAAAGGCCTTCGATACTATTAATCATTCTATTATAATATCTAAACTCGCATATTTTGGGTTTTCCTGTAATTTGATTAATTTCTTTATTTCCTACTTGGATAATAGATTACAATACGTAGCATACAATGGGTTTAAGTCGGATATGTATACGGCTACGTCTGGAGTTCCGCAGGGCTCCAATCTTGGACCGCTTTTATTTCTTCTCTTTATTGATGATGTCACTAAAGTGATTGACTGTGATAAGCTCCTGTTTGCAGACGATCTAAAAATATATGCTAAGATTAACGCAATACAGGATTGCTTATTCTTACAATCACAGGTTAACTTGCTTATAGAATGGTGTACTACTTCCAAACTTAATCTAAATGTATCTAAGTGTAAAGTCGTAAGCTACTCGCGAAAGAACAAGCCAATTTTATATGAGTATTCTCTAAACGACCAAGTGTTAGATAGGCAAAATTCAACAAAAGATTTAGGCATACTGTTTGATAATAAATTATCTTTTGCCGAACACATAAACAATCTAGGACTATCATCCTCAAAGACTTTAGGTTTCATTATCAGAAATTGTAAATCTTTCACTAACGACGCTGCGTTGAATGTTCTTTATTATTCACTTGTACGTTCCAAATTGGAGTATGGATCTCTAATTTGGTACCCAATTTATGAGAACCATTCAACATATCTCGAATCTATTCAAAGAAAATTTTTAAAATTCTTAGCTTATAAAAATGATCGTGTATATCCTGGTCGAGGCTTCAACCACGAATTACTTTTATCTAGATTCGAGATGTCATCATTAAAGACTCGACGGATTATGAACAGTTTAATTTTTCTCCACAATCTGCTTCATAATAAAATTGACTGCTCACCACTTCTTGAACTCCTTAATTTTAGAGTACCAACTTTCAATTCCAGACAAAATATCACTTTTTACACACCTAATGCAAGAACCAATGTCATTAAAAAGTCGCCTATTTACGTTATGTCACATAATTTTAACTCTGTATCTGATCTGTGTGATATTAATCTCTGTTCAGTTCTATCCTTAAAAGAAACCATTCATAGACACTTTCATCCATAGCTTAACTATCCCACCTACTTTATTGAATAATTATGTTTATAAGTCGATCTAAATTGCTGTCATTATTATTTTATATTATTGTCACCCTATAGTGCTATATTATTGTAGTTATATGTATTACTTTGTTTAAGTTAATTCTACTATGTACCCTTATAATATAATTTTTTTTTCTTATTGTATTTCATACATTTTGTCCTGTAAGTGGATTTTCTGTTGGGTAAATAAATAAATATTATTATATATTAAGCATTAGCTGACTGCTAGTGAAACGGTTGCACCTTAATATTATTCGCATTGCCTTATTTTATGAACCTGGAGTCTACTAAAATGTGTACAACATATGTGCAACACAACAGCAATAAAGAAAATGAGGTAGTATTAAGATATTATACAAAGTTAGTTTAGTAGTAGTTGATATAAATGGAGCCACTCTGCTAAAAAATTCGATCTGTTTTCCGATTTTCATTGATATATATTCTATATGTTTGATAAATTTCAGTTCACGATCAATTATTAGGCCTAGATACTTTATTTCCTGAACAATTTCAACATGTTTACTCTTAACTCGATAACAAGATTTAGACTAGCAAACTGTTTATATAGATAATTATTACCCACGAATATAAATTTGGATTTTAATTCTTTAACTTTTAGTCTATTGATCTTAAATTTTTCTGTCAATAATTTTAGTTCTAAATTAACAGTACTTACCATTTCCACATAATTTGTACTCACATAGTAAATAAGAGTGTCATCAGCAAAAAATGGAATTTACATTTTTGTAACACATTGCCAAGGTCATTAATATAAAGAATAAATAATAATAGACCCAGTACACTGCCTTGAGGAACCCCAAAGTTGTTTAACTTGACTTCTGATAAATTTCCATTCATTTTTGTCACTTGGGGCCTATTTGTTATATAACTTGTAATCCAGTCTATAACGGTGTTCTCAAATCCATTTATCTTTAGTTTTAATGGTAGTATATTACGGTCAATTACGATCAATGAAAACTGCGCAATTCCCAACTCCTGCTCTGTCTAACAACTGCTTCCAATCTGAAATTACTAATTGCAAAGCCGTTTCACATGAATGTTTAGCACGAAATTCCGATTGATATGTACATAGAATATTATTTGAATTTATGTACTTGATTACTTGATCATAAACTATTAATTCTAAGATTTTTCATAAAAAGGCAACATATTTATTGGTCTTAACTGTTCGGCCAGATTCGTATTGGGTATTTTTGGTATAGGTATCACTACAGATGTTGTAAAACATTCAGGCATAACACCCTTTTCCAGACTCAAATTAATCAAATTTAAAAAAAGGACACCCTATTATGTGAAAAACATTTTTATGATATTACGTCCGATTTCATCAGTGCTATATTTTGTCTTTGTTTAGTCACTATTTTATTTAGATCTTGTTATAGCATTAAATGATGTCATGTTAGAATTTACACCCATATATATTCATTAATTATATCGACGTCATCTGTTCCTATGCTTCCGATAATACTCTCAATACTACCTACATAATACTGATTCAATACATCCGCCAAGTTGTTATTATATATTATTCCACTACAGTTCAACTTTGCAGAGCGTGTTCCCCGCTTCTTTCCCAATTAACTGCTTTAAGCTTTTCCACATTAATTTTGTATTTGACTTATTATTATCTATATTTCTATTACAAAATATTGATTTCGCTTCCTTGATAACTCTTATAGTATTGTTTCTTGTCTGCTTGCAGTAATTCCAATCCTCATCCTCGAGTGTAAAAAACAAATCTTTTCTAAGCCCTATTTCTATTTGCATAGAGATATCATATGGTTTCGTCGTTATGCGATAAGGACATTTGGCTCTCACCATAGAGTCCCTGCCTGGTTGCATGAGAAACTTAGTTTTTTTCTTAGAGGTACAGAATTTAACGCGGAAACAGGGCAATTAAATATGAAATAAGTTAGAATACATTTTGTAAATAGCATAAGTCTCGGTATAAATTAAATGTAACAATAACACGTGAAAAATAAAATGAAAATATCGTCCACGAAAGACAAGATTTAAAATCAAAGTTCTAAATATAGGTAAAAGTTTTAAAGTTTATAACGTATGAAGTAAAATAATACATATCAAAAGATAATAAATAATTGGTAAAGTCTAGTGTTAACAGGTTGGTGGTTTTATCAAGCTCCCCTAAATGAACTCCGTAGGACAATTCAAAGATGTTTTTACTTCAGTGAACAATACTGATATATCACAGGTGCAATAAATAGCATCACAAAGACATAGGGGCCAAATGCTAAAGTTTTGTTGCTGTACGGCAGGAATTGTTTCGAGTAAGTCTAATGCTTGGCCCCTTAGTGCTAATACCAATGCTGTTGCGTTTTCCTCATCGTTCCAGTTTTTTGACCGTGCAGCTGCCTCAAATTGTCTCTTATAAGTTATCCATGAACTTTGACCGTCGAAGGAAGGTGGTTGTAACCTAGCACCAGACGGCAATACTAATTGGCCACCCTTCTCTCTTAATTATTGTTTGAGTCGGGCTACTTCTCCTCTGACTTCGGTTATTTTCCCTTCAATTTGGCTGACTTTTCCCTTAACTTCACTAACCTCTCCTTTAACTTCATTAACTTGTCCTTCGACCTCACAGACATTCCCTGCGACTTCAGTGACTTCTTCGATAACATCTCCTTTAAATTTTTAAGTGAGGGAGAAAATGGCTGCCTGCTGTTCATCTAGGCTTCTTTTTGAAGTCTTCTCTTTCCTCGAGTCGCCACTTTTCTTGATCGTCAAACATTTTTCTTAATTGTTCCTGCCGTTTTCTCTCTTTTTCTTCTCTTTCTTCTAGTCCTTTTCTTTCTTGAGCTTCCATAATTTTTCTCTGTTCGTCTTTCTCTTGTCGTATTCCTTCTTGTTCTTCATTTTCTTCCTTTCGTCTTCTCTCTTGTTCTTCTTTGTCTTCCTCTCGCTTTCTTTCTTGATCTTCCATAATTTGTCTTTGTCGTCTTTCTCTTCCTGTCGTATTCTCGCTTGTTCTTCTTTTCTTCCTGTCGCCTTCTCTCTTGTTCGTCCATCCGTTGTAACAATGCTGCAAGCATGTCGTATGTTTGCTTCTTCGCCATACTTCTTGTTGTTGGCATTATCTCACGACACGTAAATCAATTTCAGAATAAAGTTTATTACACTATAAAGTCTGTAAAATGTTGATATCACATCTATTTTAATAATTGAATGTTCCAGAAAAATCCCAAAACAGCACTAAAAAGTTATATTTAGAGCCTATACTTCTTTTGTTTTGACAAAATTCACTTATCTCCACTGAAATGTTCGAGAATTTTCGCAAAATATCACTAATACGACTTTTTTTTGAGTCTATAATACGTTTCCGTTAACACAGTTTACGTATCTTCTGTGGTTTCCAAATCGAATGTTCTAGAATTGTCACTAAAAGTCACTTATAGTCTTGTTTTTAAGTCTACAACACGTTCCCGTCGACATAATTCACGTATCTCCTGTCGTTTCCAAACAGAATGTTCTAGAATTTTCCCGAAATTACACTAGTAGTCCTTTTTCCCAGTCTACAACACGTTATTACTAGCGGCACTTGCGTATTTGCAGCTATTTCTAAATCGAATGTTCTAGAAACTTCTCGAAAATCCACTTAAAGTCACTATTCAGTCCAGAAATAGTCCTCCAAACACTGTCCAGTAGCTTAATTCTCCGTGTTACCACTTATTTCTGAGAAGAACACTGTTTATACCTTTTCGAATATTTCAGAAATTTCTCTTCCAATCCACTTCCGACACAAAATTGTTACGTGTTTGCTATCATTACAAACACCTATACTCGTAGATTCGTTGATTGAAAGTCCAGATAACACTTACTACATTATTTACTAATTAACAATTAACAACAATAGATTATACACTTATAAGTCTGTTTCTTATTTCTTCTTTACTCGTTCACATTCAATTTAAGATTGAGGCTCGGCCCACCGTGTGTCTTATTTATACATCTAGAGAATTCCAGAATATTCCCGGCCGTTTGCGTACAATTCCAGTCTCATCTAACCAGTCTACACAGTCCAGTGGCGTAACAATAGTTTTTCCAAGTCTTGTCAAATATATAAATATTGTTTAATTTCTATCGAAACAGACAAAAAAATGTAAATGTGTTTTTTATAGGTTCAAAACAAAAAAAAGGAAAATTTAGTTTTATAAGCTCGCGAGAGATAAATGAACTATACTCGTAATTTTTCGTATATGCAATGAGATGGCGAGAAAGAGCGACTTACCCTGTAGATTATGCAGCAGTCTTCCACGTTGGAGAGGGCCCTCTGATCTTGGGAAGTAATCTCTGGTTCGAGAAAGCAGACACGGAAAGAAGTCCACACGAGTTATTTAAGTATTTCACAGGGTTTAAATGTTAAATTCACACCTCCAGTGATACACATAAAGTTAGTGATTAGTTAAAATAGTAATAAACACTATAATAGCGGGAATATTAACAATTATGGGCGTCTTTATATTTTTATGGCGTGCGTCACATTAATTACTGACAAGACCCATGTCACTATGATTTCTGGGAATAGTCGCACAAAGCCACCTCATTGTGACGGCGTATAAATGCGAGTACACAAAAACTATATGAAATAAAAAGCCGGTATTTTAAGAGCAAACAATACAAATATGGAACTAAATTAAATGATAATTATGATTATTATAAAGCAATATTTATTAAGTATGAAAAAAATAATTAAAACATAGATGAAAACGGAACAAAATGTGTAGTTAAAAAAAAATCTTTACCTTTGTATATCGATTTCACAACAATCAGTAACTTCTAAGATCTAGTAAAATTTATTTTTGGTTCGAAAGCTAGGTTCATTCAGGCATATGTTCCTACGTTGCTTTCACAGAATCAAAGAGGTTCAATTATTATGAAGATATAATTTATATCATGTGAAACTGTTAATACTGTTATACCCGTAGAACATAAAGTTAAATACATCGCATATAGTTAAAAATAATTGTTTTAAATTTAATTGTATTTTGCTATACACAATAGTTCATAAAATCTGATTTATTATTTGCTTCGTATTATTCATTTCTAGAAAAAATAAATAATTATTTTGGTATGACGTAAGTATCTTTTCAAATCTAAGAGGATAACGATAAACTACTTGTAGTTTCCTGTATTTTACACCGTCCTTCTTATCTGAATGTGCTAGTATAAAAGTGTTAGGTAGACACAAATTAAACAACACCTCAAATATATTTTTATCACAGAAACTATTAAAACAACTACTTTTTTTACTACATGCAAAAAGATATTGGATTAAATAAAAATATTCATACTAACAGTATTAAAAACAAAAAAATATTGATTAGATAAATTCACTAGCTAAAAAAATTTTTTTTTACATTTAAAAAATGATTCCCCTCCAATTACAATACAAAAACGAAAAGTTTTTGTTGTAAGTAATAATTTCTGCGATAAAGATATATTTGATGTGCTGTTTAATTTGATGTCTATTTAAAGCTTTTATACTAACACATTCGGATAAAAATGACAGTATAGGAAACTGTAGGTAATTTATTGTTATCACACATTTAAAAGGGTACTTACGTCATACCCAAATAACTAATTTATGTTTCTAGAACAGAATATTTTATGTTTAGACGTAATTTATAAGGAAGAATTAAAAATTTTCAACACTAATTGAAATATTGAAATATTGAAATTTGTATTTCTCATAAATTAAAAGCAAGTTATGTCTCTAAGGAATATTTTATAATTAATGCTGAAAATAAATATTTTTCCTATGAATTTTTTCTTTGAGGTTTTACCCCCTTAAAGTGCACGTCAATGTTGCCGTGAGAAACCTCCTTTTCTCTTGCCTGCTGTTGTTGGCTTCAATTATGGCCCTGATGAAGTATATGACAGACTTGTTCTAGTCATAAATGGTCGAGGGTTCACGGATTAAAGAAATTTAGAAATAGTCGCAACGAGTAAGATAAAGTTACCGTACGGTTAGGATGCGTACAATATGAAAGGTATACGGAATTTTATTTAATGCAATAAATTCAAATAAAAGAAAGTCTCGAGCAATAAAATTTATTTAGCTTTGTTATTATTGTCTGTATTTTTTTAAATTTGTAAACATTTATATGTTTGGACATTTTATCAATCAAAATCTTAAAAAAAATCGTAAAACATTACCATCTTAGTTCTGTCAATATATTCTAAATTGTGAACATACCTAAAACTGTTTGATTTGATTCTTTTAAAATTAAAATTTAAAAAGCAAAATAATCAATATTTGAACTGACTACTGTGAGAGGAGTGAGATTTCTCGTGATCTAATTATAAAATACTTAAGAATTAAACTATCTCATCAGTCATCTAATGAAAACGATAGTTATCTGGCACCCACAATACATTTAAAATCTGTCAAAAGAACTTTTAAAATAAAATATAAATGTTATAAATGTGTACAAGTGTGCAAAAGTTGAGGCTGAAAAAAGCACTAATGCACACAACAGACTAGCGCTTTTTTCTGCTACACTATGCATAATAATAATAATAATAATAGTTAATGCACGAATTATCAGAAAATTTCATGAAATTGTGCCTGATGAAACTAGACAACTTGAATGTCATTTTAATGTTATTGTCTATAGTTTTTTATTTCTGGCATCTTACAATGTTTCTTCTTAAGAGTCTTATATACCCTATTAAATCATAATTCTCGAATATCTCGTTTAAAACTTATCCGATTTGAGTGCGATTTTTACAAGATTTTTCAAAAATATGTATAAAATGTCGGAACGTACTTTTTTTTTTTTTAGAGTCGTCAAAAAATTTTCGCATGCATTTTAAATATTTTGTATCCAAATTTTTTAACATTCCGACATTAGTCACTGTTTGTAACGTTTATATTTATGTGACCCAACTCTTGGATTAGTTGAAAATAAATTTATTAGAAAACTAAAAACTGCATATCTGTATTCCGATAATAGCTGCCATCTCGCATGATATTTCGGAAACACGGATGCACTTGCATACACTGGACTCGTTTGCGGGAAGGGGAATCGGGCACTTAGGAACCACGTTGCGATTTGCGTAAACAACAGTGGCGTGTGTATTCTAGAGATTTCTCAAATTTACTTATTTGTTATAAAGTGGGTACACTTGATTTCAATAAATACTGATACACTTTCTTTTAGCTATGTAAATCATTCGTTCTTTGATTGATATTAATAATCTTACAAATGTCACTTTGACGTTAATCAGTGGCGTCATTATTAAAAATGGTTCGACATCTAACAGATATTCAAAAATTTCGAATTGTTTCTAAAATTGAAGATGGTTGGTCCATAAGAAGACTTGCTGCTGAATACAATGTGAGTAAAACCACGATAATGAGTGTTAAAAAACAATGGGAAACCAACCAAACGGTATCCCGTAAAGTTGGTTCCGGTAGGCCCAGAAAGAGCAATAATCAAGAAGATGAAAATCTTATAAATTACCTAATAGAAAACCCTTTTCAGACTGCAGCAAATGCAATTTCAGAGACAAAATTCCCTGCTTCGGTATCTACTGCTTGCAGAAGAATAAAACTACAAAGCGACTTGAAGAGTTGTTCAGCGGCTAAAAAAATACAAACTTTCAGAAGAAAAGAAGCAGGGTAGGATTATTTTTGCAATCAACTATATAATCAATGATGAAAACTTCTGGGGACAAGTTGTCTTTTCTGACGAACAGGTTTTTTAAATCCTGTAACGATGGACATGTTCGCGTATATAGGCCTCCTTCCACTAGATACGACGAAAAATATACTTTCGATCCACAAATATTAGGAAGGTTTTCAGTCAATGTCTGGGCTTGGATGAGCCTAAATGGGTTAGGTGTGTGTTGGAACAGTGGTGGTCATCTCAATTCTATTAAATATATTGAAATATTAGACAATATTATGTTGCCGTCAGTAATAGAGGTGTTTCCGGAAAATAATTTTATTTTCCAACAAGACAACTGCTCCATACATACGGCCCATCGTGTCAGGTAATGGTTTCTTAATAAAAACATAGAGTTGTTACCGTGGCCATCTAAAAGTCCGGATTTAAATCCAATTGAAAATGTATGGGGACTAATGGTGAAACATATAAGAAAATTAAATAACCATCCAAATAATGCCCAAGAATTGGAAGGGATAATTGAAGACGCTTGGGAGATCTTGTCGCAAGAAGTTGACCTTGCAAGAAATCTGATTTTGTCCATGCCTGCAAGACTTCAGGCAGTTTTAGACGCTAATGGAGCAATGACAAAATATTAGTTAATTCTGTATTACGTAATTGAAGTTCATTTATTTTATTTTTTTATTGTATTTTTATGTTCAGTTTGCATTGTTTACATTTTTTTTAATCTCAAGTGGTATTTTTGTGTTCTTATTTTAAAAACAGAATTATCATTATTCAGTTAGTATTTTAATTACGACCATTGGTAGAATTATCCGTAACAAATATTATTTTTTTAAACAATAATATGGCAGGCTTGAAAATGTTTTGAAAAACTTATTTTCTAATTATTTTTTAAAATTCCATTTGAATAAAATAAAAGAGAAAGGTTTAATAACTTTAAAAACACAAAGAAAACCGATCTCCTCCAAAAAAACCCAGGTCCGGGGTAAATCACTTCTTCTCCACCCCCCTCTCGACATGCCTGGCCAGCCCTATTTACAGACACATGCACACAACTAAACTATTAAGATTTTCGATTACAAGAGTTGTACCAGTTTTTTTTCACTCAAGTGTAAGAACAATGGAAAAAATAAAAACATATCATAAGCGTAAATACCCTAGTAGAAAACCGAAAAAATCGAACATTAGCCCAAAAGAGAAAATATGAAAAGTAAGTACTAGTGAAAATTGAATTTCTTCGTAAATTAATAAAAGTAATAATTTTCTTTTATTTCCGGTAATTTCTGTAGAGAGACTAATATAAATGAAAGTTTTCCCATTTTGCCGTCTCTAAATATTGATATGGAGAATGAAAGGCTCAATGAAAGGTGAATATGATAATTTTTATTTTTGATTTATTTTAAGCGCAGTAACCTCATGTACAGGGTGATCATTTTAAGTGCACCTTACTCGATTTTTCTGCTGTATTTTTAATCTAGGAAAAAACTTCAAAAATTATACTTACGTGCTTTTTTCTAAGGAGTCCGAAAATTAAAAACAATTGAATGTCAAATAAAAAGAAAACGCCGAAAAACTGAAAAATTACACCCCGCATTAATATGCGGAAATGGACATGACATTCCGAATACTGATTAAATATGCGCGTCACATACATATCTTTTACTTCCGGTTTGACCGGAAATTGCCTTAATTTTTTTTATTCTAAATGATATATCCTGTATATTCGGCTCAATTTAAAAAAATTCTTTCTGAATTCAGCAATATATGTAACATCATCATAATCTTTCATATTTGATAAAAATATTGGAGTTTAAATTTAAAATAACACAAATATATTTTTCATATTATTTCATCGCCTTTTCCATTCTGAGTTGAATGATATGACACACATTGATACTTCCATTTTATATGAAAAATTTTTAAAATAATACTATGCATTAATAAGAAACGGTAAAATGGAAATTTTTTTGTAGATTAACGATTTAATTGTTTTGTTGTTTAGATCTTTAGCTATTTTTAAACAAAGTAAATAAAATAATTTCGGTTTTTTTTTATTGTTTTTACATATTAATTGCAGGACAAGGACGCATGAAGGGTAAGGTTAGCTACTGCTTAGCTTATAAGCTTGACGCAATACAACTTTTTCGTCGGTTTATGTCGTACGAAACCTCTAGTACTCCGCCTCTGATAATTCAACATCTCCCGATCTGAAATGTTCCACTATGCCGTTCTGTAACTAGAACATCGGCCACCTCCGACAATCGCCGCGATAATTTCGGTTTGGCTGTATATATGCACCGTGGCCTGCGCGGGGGTGTGGTAAAATCGAGACTATATTTCACTTGCATCTGATATAGACTCTTAACGTTATTTTTTAGTCAAATATCAAAGGAAGATTTAATTTCCGTTGCTATGATACTTAGTAGTTGCGAATATAAACGTAAACTTTTTCAATCTTTTTAAAAAATCTGAAGCAATTACGCGATTTTATAAAATTATTGAAAGTCCACTGTAAGTTTTATAATTAGCAGTGTGTTATTATTATATGCTCTAAAGGGCACAACTCCTAAATATTTATACGCACCATAGTAATAAAGGAATAGAAAGCCATTCATGTAAAAATTATTATAGCAGCACTTTGAACGTCAAAAGCTTAAGCTCTTTGTAGCTAAATGCCATTAATAAAGACCTTTCCTAGCCCTCTATTATTTATCTCCCATTAGATGTATCGTCAGTATTACTTTCATCTAAATCTTAACGATATAATACTCACGCCGAGATTGTTCCCTTCTGAAAATCTAGGATTACCAGGATAGGGTTCTTCAATTTATATAATTTTGAGAAAATTACCAGGGTCATTATTTGCTAAAATTTCGATTGTAGATATAATGAAAACAACAAATAAAAGCAGAGGGTGCAATGACTAATAAAAACTTTAGTCTCCGTCTCACCAATTGTTATTTAAAATTCGTTAAATTTTTCACACAATCGGTATAATCCAGAGGCCAGACAAGGTTACCTGCATTTCCGTTATATGTATGTGGCAGTCCAGCGAAGTTTTGTAAAATAACACAAAAATCAAAAACTTTCTGAAATTATTTTCATAAAATTATCTTCATTTTGGTTTATACAGGGTAGTTTAAAAAACGTACCAACTTTTCTAGAGCATGTAGTACCTCAAAAAACATGCGGCCATATTATTAGTTTCAAAAAATCAAGTATGCTCTTGAAATTTACAAAAAAGTTATTTTTCTCCCCAGTAAAGTGTCATTTCTATAAGAGATACAGCAAAATGTTATATAGAAAAATTGTTCTGAATGATAAATTAAGGTTAACCTGCATTCCCGTTATATGTATGTGGCAGTCAAGCGAAGTTTTGTAAAATAACACAAAAATCAAAAGCTTTCTGATGTAGAAATTATTTCCATAAAATTATCTTCATTTTGGTTTATACAGGGTAGTTTAAAAAAACGTACCAACATTTCTAGAGCATGTAGTACCTCAAGAACCATGCGGCCATATTATTAGTTTCAAAAAATCAAGTATGCTCTTGAAATTTACAAAAAAGTTATTTTTCTCCCCCAGTAAAGTGCCTTTTCTATAAGAGATACGGCAAAATGTTATAAATCATTTTGGTTTATACAGGGTAGTTTAAAAAAACGTACCAACATTTCTAGAGCATGTAGTACCTCAAAAAACATGCGGCCATATTATTAGTTTCAAAAAATCAAGTATGCTCTTGAAATTTACAAAAAAAGTTATTTTTCTCCCCAGTAAAGTGCCTTTTCTATAAGAGATACAGCAAAATGTTATAAAGAAAAAGTTTTGTGAATGATAAATTATATAGGTGTGCAACATTTCAAAGCTATTTTAATATTTTGCCTTATTTTTTAGTTTTTCTTTCAAATAAAATAGTTAAAATGTTAAGGATATTTAAAAATTTAATTAAGAAAAATTGTTCTGAATGATAAATTATGTGTGTAAAATTTTAAGATTATTTATTTCTAAACTAAAATAACAATATTTGAAATATTAATTCATTCAATAGGTCCACCACCTATACCCGCACATTTCTCTACATATTTTCGAAATCTATTGAAAGCTGCTCTAATCTCATCAAGGTAAATAGAATTAATAGCTTTTCCAATGCGATTTTTCAAAACTTCTGCATCACTGGGAATCCTATTCGAATATACCATTTGTTTTATCCGGCCCCAAAAGTAATATTATTGTTAGATCTGGAGAACTGGGTGGCCAAAAAATAGGACCAGCATTGGCTATCCACTTTTCTTGAAAATGCTTATTCAGCTCTTCATACCCTCAAAGTTGAGTGGGCAGAACAGCCATCATGTTGAAAATATGAAGAAAATCTTAGTTCGTAAGGCAATTCGTCCAGAAACTGATTCAAAATATTTAAATATGAATGCTTCCCTCAATAAAATATGTCAATTACACAGAGCTGATAGGAAATGGCACACCACACATTAACTTTTTTAAAATACTCCCGCCTAAAATTTATTACGTAATTGGGACAATTTTCAACCGATTTCGACGATTCTGTGATGAAAGTACACCAACATAACTTTATGGAAAAAAATCTGTCCACATGTCTGTAGTATCGCGATAGCAACCACAGTTTTTGAGATAAAGCTTTCAAATTTGGTACACTTATTCTAAAGGCCAAAGACAATGAAAAATTCGTTGATGAGCAAAATTGGCCAGTTGAAAGGAGGTCCACGGGACCCAAACTTTTTTGTATTTGTCTATAAAAAAATATATATTCTTGATGAAAGATTATAAATCATGTCTAATATATCAAGCCAATAAAATATAATTTTCAAGCACTTAAATAAAGCTAATGTAAACTGAAACTTCATATTAAAAAGTCTAGTAACCGCTGGAATTTTTAATTCACCTCCACCATAACACTGAATTAAGTAGATCCGTTCTGGTAAAGTAAGCATAATACCTTTTACAACGGTATTTTCAAAATTTAATTAAAATGCGTATTAAATTTTTATGACAACTGTCACTGCAATATTTTATTCTTATTCTTGTATACCCATGGCACACTATGATTTTTTAGATTAGTATGGAAATAAACTTGAAAATCGGAAAAACCTTAAAATTTTACACACTTGCATAATTTATCATTCATAACAACTTTTCTTTATAACATTTTGCCGTATTTGTTACAGAAAAGGCGCCTTACTGGGAAGAAAAATATTTTGTTTGTACATTTCAAAGGCATATTTGATTTTTTGAAATAATATGACACAAATTAATTTCAATCCAAGCAGGGCTGAACTACAAAAGATAATATTTCTACTCTAAAATTTGTTGTCTTTTTCGCCTATCGTTGCGTCAATCCAGGGACACACTGTATATTCATTAAGCAAACTCTACTTATTTTTTATACACTACCTGCCTTAGAAATGTTGGTATATTTGAAATATCCTGTGGGTGGTCCAAAATTATCTCCCGATATTCTTAGGACTGATAGTACATTTAAAAATGAGTATACCCTTTTATATAAACTTTTTTCTGAAAATGGATAATAATATCGATATATCCAAAGGGGGATGATAAATATCAGTTTTTTTTTCAATAATTTCCAAAAGCTTAAAATATTAATTCATATTTTAGTTTTAGATATAAGGCATCTGGACACTAATTTACATAGTACCAGTCAAACCTTCTTCTGCTTAAAGGGTAGTTTTAGGAGGTGGCCCTCAGTATTTCATCCCTATCTTTTTTTATTTTTAACGTGTTTTTAAAAATCCTTAAAAACAATTAATTTTCAGATTGCTAGACATAAAAACGATATTCTTGTTTCATTTCGCTTAGCCCAACCGTCTTCGAGTAATTTACGTTTGCACATGAATACGCATTTACAACATTTAATTAATCAATCCTTTTACACCACCTTATTATTTCGACACATCTTAAGATTTCTGACAAAGATGTAATGAGCGGAACAGAATTCTTAGAAATTTCAATCGAAATCGTATTCTTCAATTTTTTAGTGTTAATCCGAGGCTGAGCTATCGCAAAGTAGCTTAGCAACTGCAAATTTCCAAATCGCAGATATTAATATAATATTTATCATCTACAGCCCGTGCCCTCTTAGGGATGCTGAAAGGCGCTAGAATTCTTTAGTGGCTTTTAAATTCAGCAGAAGGAAATCCTGATTTTTGCGTAAGATTCTATAGACAGATGAATCGAAATTCACTATCACAATCTTCATGGGTCCACGAAAATCTTCACGATCATTTCAAGACAAATTCATTGTGAATATTTGTCTGGGTGGTAAGATTAAACTCGCAATTATTTCATGAGTTCCTTACGAACGACTTGCTTGACTATATCTATGATTTGCCCCCCAATTTGCGATGCGATAGTTGAATACAATTGGATGGTGCTCCAGCACATTTTGTTGGATTTGTGGGAGAATGGTTAAATGGAAATTATCCACAACCTTAGATTGGTCGTTTAGGAATATATGATTCATGAAATGATTAATCAGTGGCCTGCCCATCCAGGTCATCGGATCTCAATCCACTAGACTTATGTTTGGGGAAGTTTAAAAGAAATGGTTTTTGCTACTCTTGTGTTAACAAGAGAGGAATAATTAGCTTTAAGAATTGAGCAAACTTGTAATAAGATGGGATAAAGTCCAAATTATTATCTGCCGCGATTAATCACTAATTTGACGGTATCAGAAATGTATTGAGGTGGGTGGATTACAGTTTGAGCAGTTTCTTAGTTTCCATTTTTTCTTGATAAGGGGATATCACTTAAAAAAAAAGCGCCGCGCCAAAAGATTTTAACTACAAATAAATAAGAAAAAAGCTTGTTCTATCAAAATTTCACTAAAATACTTTTCTTCAGAATACCGTATGCATTTTAGCAGTTCATAATTTATTTCAAAAATATCCAGTGGCGTACTACTTATTTCTATAAAAATGGTGTGTAACCCCCCGTATCTACGCCAATGTCTTTCTGGACTAATTTTAACTTGACATTTAAGTGCAGATTTACCTATGTAAAGCGGTGTGCCAAATTTGAAAACAATAGCTTTTGTCCTCTCTTAGATTTTAAATTATAAAAAATTTTTTTTATGAAACCATAACGCCTTCTTATCCAAGTTATGGTGTATTTATTTAAATATGTTCATATAGGAAACCCTTATTATTTTTACGTACTCTACACGTTCTTGAAGTTTGTGTGTCGGAAACTAAACCACCCTGTATATTTCAATACTTTCAATGATAGGTATAATTACTGAAATTTTTAATACAAAATTACTTGAATGATTTTTCTAGCAGCATTCCAAACCTGATTCAAATTGTTACAAATTGTAGTGACTATGTGTAGTGTCTTAAAAAGGTTATACAATTCTACAACGCAACTGTTGTTCTAACAGAACTAAATGTATTGAAAATAATATATTAACAGATTTACCAGTTTGGTTACAACAAAAACTACTCCGTAGTTCTAGCACTGAGGAAAATAAGTTCACAGTACTTACCTTGTAGGATATTTTGTTTGTATCTCTCCTGACTTTACTGGAGAAATTAAATTTCTACGGAGTCAGAGGATACCTTCAAATTTTATTTAGTCTTATTTCCAAACACGGAATTAACGTGTCTTAATAAAGACGTGTCTTCTGATTATTTAGGTGTACCCCAAAGATCAGTTCTAGAGCCACTATTACTTATAATGTATGTAAACGATATATTATATACAATTCACTTTATACTGAAGTTTGCACATGTTCTGCTGATAATTCTTACTTACGAAAAACTCAAATGGTATCTACAGTCGAAGACACAGCTATACAGTGATTCACACACAATCACGAGTGTGATTTTACAGTAAAAATGATAGCACATCGGCTGGCCTAATTTTTCGAGAAAAATGAATGATGTCACAACCACAAACTACAAATCTCTTGAATTTGATCCATTTTGCACAATTTTACGTTAAATATAGTAATATTTGGTACATAATTGGTCTGCTAAAAATATTGTTATTTCGTAAGTAGCTAACTAAATAAAAAAACTGCTGCCAATCACTTGGGGATCAGAACTTCCTCACCGTAGTAAAACTCGACGTGTGGTGAAGTTTATAATAAAAGTAATTTTTGACGTTTTAAAAGTCACATTTTTTGACGTTTCAAAAAGTCACTTTGACGTTTCAAAATAGTCACATTTTTGACATTTCAAAAAAGTCACTTTTTGACGTTTCAAAAAAGTCACATTGGTGGAATGATGGAAATAATTATGGAAATGTCTGAGAAAGATAAAATCTTTCTTATACATTTCCATAATTTTTATTTAGTTAGCTACTTACAAAATTACTATATTTTTAGCACATCAAAACATTATGTACAAAATATTACTATATCCAACGTAAAATTGTGCAAAATGGATCAAATTCAAGAGATTTGTAGTTTTTGGTAGCGACGCCATTCAATTTGTCTCGAAAAATTAGGCCAGCCGATGTGCTATCATTTTTCTTGTAAAAATCACACCCGTGGTTGAATGTGATCACTGTTTATCTTGTCTTTAGCTGTAGATACCATTTGAGTTTTTAACAAGTAAGAATTATTATCAGTAGAACATGCTAACTTCAGTAGAAAGTGAATTGTATATAATATAAAAATTAGACGAAAGTTAAAAAAAAACCAAACACTTTTAGATTCAAACTGCATATTGTTACTCCGGAATTTATTTTTTACGTTTAAGGCAACTCAGACAATGAACTACTTTATTAGATACCTATAATTGCAAAGAAACCAATAATACATCAAGATATTACTTTTTAAATTAAGTAAAACATGTTATATACAAAAAAAAAACTTGTTTTCAACGCAATTGTTCAGACTGTCGCTCATACATGATTATTTATCCTCGCATGCTATATATGTCAAAAGATAAATAGCATGAAAAGAGTACCTAAAAAATCATAACAACGTTTATGTAAAAGGCAGGATGGAATAAAACAGCAAATATTGTCACATTTTTATTGACAATAATATACATATATTATGATTGACAAATTCAACACTAAATAAATATCTGGCAAAATAGCCTTTTATAAATTTCGACATTATTTTATTGTCTACAAATTACACATTTATTGTCATATTTATATTTAGTATATATGTAATATATTTATTAATTCTACTATTGTCTCACACAGCGTATTGTCTTTAAAATATCCAGCCCTGTTTATAAAGATTTTTTAATAAATGTCAAGTATATTTTTCCTCTAAAAAAAAATTAAATACACAATATTACCAATTGGCCTTATCCTAGACTATAATCTAATGATAATATGTATCAGATGATATTCTTGATTGAAGATTTTGTAAAAGTTGATATTTCCAAACGATATGACAATGTTTGATTCAGATATGCACGTGTAAAACGAAAACCGTTTTATATTAAAAATAATTTGTTTTGAATTTAAAATATAAAAACGCAAGGGGTGATGCTTGTGCAGGTAATGTATTTACTGAAAGATGTAAAAATAGGCGTCATTTATGGTTTCGGATATTTATATTTTCGAAACCAAGGATGCGTTTATGTTGGAGCAGCGATAATGATAAGATCGCCGATAATAGCGAAGCAATGGGAAACAATGCAATGATTTGCATGTAAGTGTTTCTATGGAAGTAACGCGCAAAAGCAGGCTCAGGAGTCGATCAGCATCAAGAATGACAAATTTGCATTTCTTCACCTTTATATCAACATGGAGCTGGAAAAATTAATTAACGAAATTTCTATTAGACAATCTTTGTAGAATAAAGAGATAGGAATCATCATCATCATTCGTATCTATAAAAAAATATTTCTTTATGCCTCCTCAAATCACTAAATAAATGATGGAATTACCCAAAATACTTCTTAGTGTTAACAGAATGTGTAGAATATTGACATTTTTTTACATACATTTTTGCGGCATCACTCTAAATCATTCGTTTTAGAAATAGTTCACATCAATGAACAGTTAGAACAATACTTTTATCACAGCTCCACTATAGACACATCAAAGAAAAATAGATTTGATTCGCTTTTATCCTCACTTTTATAGCTTTTATCGCTGCTAAACCTATGTCTTTGATTAAATTCCAAAGATATCCAAGAAAAATCATTAAAAAGATCAAACAGTAAAGATTAGTTACAATAAAAAACAGTGATAAAAACAAAGTAAAGTGTTTTGTTCTATCGTTTTTTAAAATCATCAAGCTTGGTTCATTTAAAGTAACGATAATCCAATAATAAATGCACAAGAAGCACACCCGCCTGCATTAAACTCATTGTTAACTGTGAGATTAAAAACTGTGGTGTTTAATGTGATCTTGGATGCATGAATACTTTTCTGAGTAAAATATTGTCAACAGCTGGTTGATACAGAAATCTTCTCTCATCTAATGATAATGGCGGCTCTTTGGAGATGGTGTTGTTTTCGCTTTGCCCATCTGTGGGAGCCTCCCTGAAAATAAACCATTGTAATGAGAGAAATGTGAGTTAAGTTTGAACAGCTACACATCAATTTTAATAATGTACTAACTAACACGTAGAACATATACATCTAAGCAAACTAAGTTTGACAGTCGTAAAAATGTAAAAAGTATATTCAAGGTGACGCAAAATTTATCATCCAATATGAAAACCCGCAATGTTTACAGATGGGGGGTTTGAGTCGTCGGTGTTTTGACAACTGAATAGCAGAACAATGTGAAAACAAATAATGGGGAGTTATACCCCTCAAGAGCGCGACAGAGTTGTGGTTGTGATTATTTTTGCGAAATAATTTCTCGGTGGTGTTAACAGAATAAGAATTTCGGTGAAAATTTCGTAATTATTTCCCTCCTACTGTACAAACAATTCACCTAGTAACCAAATTTGAAGAGACTGGTAGGCCTGGGCCAAAAATCGATATATAAATTGTGTAGTAAAACATTTTTAACGCACCCTTTACATACGAGGATATTTAAAAATCTGTGCTTCATGAAGACATAATTAATTCCCGCCGAAACCTGCCTATTATTGTTTGTTCAATTTAAGTAGCAGTAGTAATAAAAACTCTGTATTTGCACATCTCAGTTTTTATAAAAAATACTGTCTTAAACTACCAAATATTCAGTTAATATTCTATATATTCTGTTAAGTAGGTAATGAGAGTTACAAAACACAACAGCTTTTAAATATTTTTATTATATTGTTGTTGTATTTGGTATTTGAAAGTGTTGTAAAAGAGCTTTCAGATGATGTATCACATGCCGAGGAAAAATTGTTTTCCAAGGGACTAATTTAAGAATAGTTATCCATTGCTTAACAAAACGAAATAATAGGCAATGAAAAATCAAAAAGCTGTTGTAAACCCAGAGACAAGGAAGTTGCCTATTCAGACGGTGCACTATGGGCTGATGGTGAAGGTGCCGTCTCAAAAATCTGTAACTTTTTTATTTGTTACTATAGACACATGAAATTCGGTATACAGATATATAGAAAGATCTGACGTTCAGTAGTGATGGCAAATAATTTTTATTTTGTTTTTGTACATTTCATTTTATAATTGTATAATGATAACATACAGCGTGTAATTTATGTACATAATTATATGTAAATAAATATTTATTGTAATAGTTGCAAGGCTTCTTCTTCAAGTTCCACAATCTTGCGTGACACAGATTGTCTTAAGCTCGTTATATAAGGGACTGATTTATACAATAAAGTATGAAAGACATCTTCGATAGTAGCTTTTCGGGAACATTTGCGAGAATGGTGTAACCTGAAACGTTTATAATCCTTATTTCGGAATTCCTGTGCATCTTCGGACAACTGGCCAAATGGTAAAAGTGCATTATATCGAATTATGTTTTCTCCATGAATGAGTACTTTATGTACAGAGGAGGGCACATAGTACCATGGATATTTGCTCACATATAATTCGGCTGTTCTAAAACCATATTCACCAAACTTTTTTGGCATTGATTGCCATACCACTTGACATTGTCTGAAGTAGTATGCGAAATCTCATAATTAATTCTTCATCAACTCTAGTAATTTGTGCAGTGCAAGCAGAATTGACAATGAACCTTCGAGCGGTATTTCCGTCATTACTAGTTACGCTGATTTGTCGAGGTTTATCAATTAGTAATCCTAATTCTTTACGAAACTGCTCCTGTACATAAGCTTTTTTAGATTGCTTTTGCTTTTTTCATGTTCTTTGAGGTTACTGACCATTTTTTAAATGATAAATTATATGAAACATGAAGTACTAACTCCATAAATCTAATCCATGCATGTAAAGATGAGAGTCCAAATCTATAATGTTCTTCATTCTCAGGTCTCTGTTTAACACGTTCCAAATCGTTCATTTACATTTGTTGGTTTTGCAAGACATATTTGGCATGTGGCACTTGATAGAGTATTTATTACTACTTGTGTAACCTTACCATGTATCATTGTAAAGAACAGCTCATGTTTAATAGACATCTGCTGTTCATTCTTCACTACAAAAGAAGGCAAAAAGAGTGCTTATTTGAATTTATACTTCATTGATAACAGATCTTGTTTTCTCTGGAGTCTCTTTTGAGAATTCTATTAAAATGGGCCTACAGTATCGAACAGAGGACGGGGTTGGATTTTTCCAAACGACGTTTTTTGTGACCAGTTATATTTCTTGCATTAGCAAACAAGTTTTTTAAAAAACACTTTATTTACTAAATACGAAGTACAATGAGTATAGCCTAAGGCTCACAGAAAGACTAACTAATTTACATAATAAATGCAGGGTTTTTATATGAATTGATTATCAGTAATGTGACGTATTCGATAAGAGGGGTTAAGAGATATAACTCCTCCCTCCTTAGTGTTGACTGTCCTCAGACAATTTTATTTTAACATTTTCGAGTTCTGAGGAATTAACTTTGAAAACTATTCTCTTTTTACATAAGAGATTTTTCAATTTGGCTCGATACAATACAATTAATATAGTTATAATTATACAAAACAAACAGAGAATTGTTGTAATGGATAAATGTGCAGCCATTATGGTAGGGTCATCAAGAGGATCATCTTGGCTCAGCATTTGCAGGTCCTTCTGCAGTGAAGAGATGTCGTCCAGGTGAACAGGTCGCAAATTGACTTCCATTAGTGGATGTTCTAATTTATTTGTCGTAGTGGGACTGAGTATGGTCATATTCAATGGGCCAGGGAGAATGGTATTCTCGCCAATAATGATTTCACAGGTGGAATGCAATAGATTGTTTCCTTTAATCAGGTGCCTTGTGATTTGCTGATGGCATTTTTCTAAGACTTCTTCTTCTTTGGAGAATGTAGACAGTATGCCATGTGAAGTAACTTTAAATGCATAGGTATCAGGTACATGTGCTATAATGCATTGTGTGGGTTTATTTAGGTTGCATTGTTCAATGCGTTGGTTTTGGCACATAATTTGTTGCGAAGTAATGTCGCATTGTTGCATCCATTTAGAGGATTGTGAGTTTGACAGGTAATATGTTGCTGGAGGAACTAGGATATTTTGTTCTTCATTTGGAATAGGATAAATGCGGGAGCAGTTGTACGTTGTTGGGTTTAAGATGGGAAGTTTTAATATCATTACAATTGTTGCATTTATCGTGTATAAAGAAAACTTTGAAAATTGCAGAATTTCAAACAAGTGTGTGTCATCGAATGAGATGAGATTCTCTTTTTGATAATTTAATAGGAGGTATTTATAAATATTATTTAATTCATTTGTAGAGATTAATTCTACATTAGTTATTCCTGAGCTAGCAAGACTAATTGTTCTTAGCAACATATTTACATGATTTTGATAATTATTGATATTTAATAACAACATCTGTAACATGTACGTTTTTTTCTAACAAGGTACGAGATTGTATGAACATTTCTTGTGTTTTATTTGAAATAATCATTAATTTATTTAAATTGTGAGAGAGTTTTTTAATCATTTGGTGATTTAAAGTGGCGAACTTACTTAACCGTATATTTTCTTTGATTTGATTATCAAATAATTTGTGCATGTTGTTATTAATGATGTTTAAGTCATCTTGGTCTAGATTACCAGAAATGTATTTTACTATGGAGCCTAAGCCATTTATAAGGCCACGTTTTGATCTTGTGTGAATAATTTTGTCTGCACTTTCTTCTAATTGAAGTATTAAGGAATGAGCTGTTTCTAATAATTGCGCAGGTATGCGAATAGCGGGGTTAATATTACTTTCAAATAAAATATATGTATTAAACAATTCATTAATACCTACGATTAATTGAGTGGTATTATAGTAAAAGTAGAATTTATGATAGAAATTTAAAGTTTTGGAAGTTCCTAGGGGTTCTAAGTAGTAGCCATTAGTCTTGATGGGCACCACTCGTAGAGGGCTGACCTGGGGTAGTAGGATCCTGTAAAGAGGAACAATGTCTTAGTCTCTTTACTTTGCGTATATTAATGTCGTGTAATTGTTTGTTGTGGGAAAGCGTTAAGACTTTACCTTGTTCATAGCCACACGCGGGTCTTTTATCGTAAAGTGTATTATGTTTTGCATTTCTTTTAGTTTGACGTATATAGTAGTTATCTGCTTCTAGATCGGTGGGTTCTGTTTCGCGAGTTTCATTAGTTTTATCAAGAGCTTGTTGTTCCTTATTACGTGCTTTTTCATAAATTTGTGAAATAAAAGGGGTTAATTCGTTTTTTCGTCTTTGATTATAATCTTCATAAATATCTAAGTCGAGAGCTAAATCTATTTCATGAGCGTAGGGGCCGTAAAGGATGGAGAAAGGGGAATACCCAGTATTCGAATGAATACTTTGGTTATAAATGAGTGTTGCAGTGATCATTTGATTTTCAGGACGTTCTTTAGGATTTTTAAGATTTATTATTCTAAGTTTTTCAAGTATGGTAGAGTGATAGCGTTCAATAAATCCATTGGAAGTGGGGTTAAGTCCTGTCGTAAAATGAATATCAATGCAATGTAGATCGCAGAATTCTGTGAATACTTTGTTTTTTGAATTCAATTCCATTATCGCATACGATTCGTTTGGGATAATTGTGGTGACTTACAAAGTGTCTAAATTTGTTTAGAACTTCGATTGCTGAAAGGGTTTTCAAATGATATGCTTGCGCGTATTTAGAGAAAGAATCAATGAGAGTAAGAAATTTTGAACTATTATATGTAAATGTATCAATAAATATTGTGTCGAAAGGTTTATTGGCAATCATAGGACCTTTTAATTGAGGGTTATATGGATTGCGTTCGTATTTTGAACGTAGGCATAGATCACATTGATTTATATAGTTTGTAATAATTTCCTTTAATTTAGGGAAGAAATTATTTTTTGTTTTAAATTATTATAAGTTTCCGTAATTCCATTGTGTGTTTCATCATGATATTTCGCAATAATTTCTTTTTGTTGAACTGGGTCTGTAACGTCTTTGCATAATTTGTTGCAAAAGAACAGTTTAACGGAATTATTTAGGAAAGTTTTTGCGATTTGTATAAGCGTATTTTGTAAAGTTGTATCTGGACAGAAAATATAATAAGAATTTTCTGGTCGCATGATTTCTTTAAATATTTGTTTTATGTTGTCTTCAATTTGATTTTTTGTTTATGGAAACATTATATTGGAATTTATCAAAGGGTCTAGTGAGTTTAATATTGAATTTATTTTCTAGCATGAATATTATACGATTTTTTAAATTTATTAACACAGTCTTCCGAAATGGGAATTGTTTTTCCGTTGTCGTCTTTGTGGATTGAATGTATAGTTTGATCAAGATTTTCAACGATTTGCTGAATTTCCTCGGGATTATCGGTGGGGTTGTCGGCAATTAATTCGTCTATATTAAGAGGATCTGGGTTCTCGTGTATTTGTGGTAAAATGGAATCTAAGTCGTCTGTGTCATTGACGTTAATTTCTATACGTGAGAGAGCATCTGCAACATGGTTTTCCTTGCCTTTGCGATACTTTATTTCAAAGTCGAATTCTTCAAGTTTTAACCGCCATCTAACTAAACGAGAGTTAGGTTCTTTAATTTTATGCAGCCAAACAAGAGGATTGTGATCTGTTTCGATTGTGAAACGTTTGCCAAAAAGGAAGGGACGAAAATGCTTACATGAATCGATAATGCTGGCCATTTCTTTCTCTATGGTTGAGTAGTTTTTCTCTGCTGAATTTAGAGTGCGGGAGTAGTATGCAATAGGCCTGTTTGATTGACTTAGTACACTACCTATCGCGATATTCGAAGCATCTGTTGTAAGTGTAAAGGATTTTTCGAAATCCGGGTAAGCGAGAATAGGAGCGTTAGTAATTAACTGTTTTGCCAATTCGAAACAGTCAATGTAGTCGGGATCGGAAGTATTTATTTTCTCATTTTTTTCGTAAACATTTAGTCATAGGTGACATGAGTTTTGCAAATGAAGGTATAAACTTTCTATAATATCCAACGAGTCCAAGAAATGATTTTATTTCTTTCGTGGTTTTGGGAATGGGGTAATTTTGTATACATTTTATTTTTGCCGGATTTGGGGCTATACCGTCAGGGGTAATTACGTGTCCTAAGAAAGCAACTTCTTTGCAGAGAAATTCGCTTTTATCCAATTGGACTTTTAAATTTGTTTCGCGTAGCCGGGTGAATAGTAATTTTAAGTGTTGTAAATGTTCTTGTAATGATTTGGAAAATATTACAACATCGTCCATATAGACAAAACATATTTTATAAAGATATTCGCGGAGTACGTTATCCATCATCCTTTGAAATGTAGCAGGAGCATTCTTGAGGCCAAATGGCATTCGAAGATATTCGTAATGGCCATTGTTAACTGTGAACGCGGTTTTTTTCAATAGATTCGGGAGACATTTCAATTTGGTGAAAACCTTGTGCTAAATCAAGAGTCGAAAAGTAAGTGCATTTACCTAGATTGTCGAGAATTTCGTCAATTTTAGGTAGAGGATATTTATCTTCTATAGTCTTTTCGTTTAATCGTCGGTAGTCGATAACCATGCGAAATTTTGGTTTTCCGCTTGCGTCGAGTTTTTTGGGGACAATCCATACAGGTGAACTGTAAGGTGAAATAGAGGGACGGATGATTTTATTTTCTAACAATTTTGTGATTTGATTTTGAATTTCTGTTTGAATATTTTTCGGATGTCTAAAAGATTTTGTGTAAACGGGCTCGTTATCGGTAGTTCTAATATT
Source organism: Rhamnusium bicolor (assembly GCA_029963845.1). Classification (NCBI taxonomy): domain Eukaryota; kingdom Metazoa; phylum Arthropoda; class Insecta; order Coleoptera; family Cerambycidae; genus Rhamnusium; species Rhamnusium bicolor. The sequence continues at coordinate 59,685 of JANEYF010004157.1, forward strand.
GTGTTTTACTTGATTCGTAAATGAAAGGTCGGTGCCGTCATGATAAAAACAATCTTTAAAATTAGAACAGAGTTTTATCAATTTATATTTTTCTTCGGTGTTTAAATGTTTAGTTCTTATCAGTTTAGATATGGCTTCTGTTCCGGACTTATTAATGGGGGTCGAAGTGTCAAAATATTCAAGAGGGATAACGTTTATTCGTTCTTGAAAATTGATTTCGATAACCTCATCATTGGGGTTAGGGACTTGACAAATACCATATCTTGCGGTAGCGATACAATTAGGTAAGATAAGGTTGCTTGTTAGTTGAACTTCTGGAATATAAACGTCGCCGTTATCAATGCTGACAGGAAGGTTGATAAAATGATATGTGGTTTCGTTGAGATTTATTTGGGTGTTATTATATTCGAAGTAAAACGGAATTTCAATATTATTCAGGGTTAATATTTGTTTGTCATAATTAATTTGAGCTTTGAGGTTTTTCATATCTTTTGTACCGATTAGGACATCGAAACGTTTATGCCAAGGAATAACGCGTATTTTTAAAGTTTCGTTAATTTTTAATTCTTCTAATAATTTTAATTTTAAATTTATGTCAGAGTCAATTGTTCTATGTAAGCCTGTGACTTTAAAACTTTCGTGAAACATGAAATCTTTAAAGGAATTTATTTTATTTGGATTTATTATGCTATCTGTAGCACCAGTGTCTATTAAAACTTTAAGATTTTTCTGGGGAAGGTAGAAGAAGGGTAATTGAGAGCCGTGAGCAATATTATTTAAGTCAATGAAAGGTTCGAGGCCATCTTTATAAAATTTTCGTCCTCACGTGATTCTGTAGGTGGGCTATCTGAATGTTGTGTTGGGTCGTAATTTTCGTAATTTTCTAATTCGTAATTTTCAGGTATATAATCGTTAGGATTTTCTGAATATTCTAATTGTGGATTTTCATAAGATTCCGCGTTGAATAATTGTTCGGAAATAAAGTTTCTTTGATTCTGGGGATATTTTGTATTTATTTGCTGAGGATTGGAATTAGATCGAAAACTTGACTGAATTGACATAGGAGTGGGTTGATACGGCTGAGAATAATTTGGTTTAGGTGTGCCGAATACTTGTTTGTTCGTAGGAAATTGTCTTGGGGGTAAAGGTTTGTTAATGTCTCTGGAAAAAGGTTTTGCTTGAAAATTATTATTATTTATACGTGGGGTGAATTGTTGTTTATTGACTTGAGGTTGGAAAGACGGTTTATTTGGTACAAATTTATTTTCAGTTATGTGTTTGGGTTTAGGATTCGTTTTTCTTTGTAAAAATTCAACATATTCGACTTCTTTTAGTCGATTGGCATAGCAATGACACTTTGTTAAGGCTTCTTTTATATCATTAAATTCAAAATTGTATAAATGAGATTTATAAGGTTCATGTATACCGATTAAAAAGGTGTGGAGAGTTTGTTGTTTACAATTCGCGATTTTATATTTCTTTAAAATATCGTCTTCTTCGTGGAGGTTAATGTGTTGTAAAAGTTGGTTTTGCGCGTAAGTTATTCGTTGATAATATGTGATATATGTTTCGTTAAAATTCTGAAAAGTTGTTTTTAACGCGTTTTGAAGTAATTCTTCGTTTCGTGGGTCACCGTATTGTTCTACGAGTGCCTTTTTTATACCTAGCCATTCGTGCTCATTATTAAAATTTAAAAATGTGCGAGCTTCGCCTTTAATTTTACCTAATAAAGTAGCAGTAAAAATGAAAACCTGATTTGGGTTTAATTTATTATTTAAATAACTCACAAGATTGTCAACCGATGAAATAAATGTGGATAAATCATCACCAACGTGAAAATCAGGGAGAGAATGAATTAAAGAAACAACGTCGTTGTTACTTAATGCTGTTTGAGTCATGTTTGAATCAATATTTTCAATTTCTATATTTAAATTATTTTTACGTGTTACGTATTGATATGGAGAGAATCTATTCGATTTCTGCACACTAGATACGACAAGTTCTATTTCTTGTTCGCTATCTGACATTGAATTTTACAACAATTGCAATAAGATACTTAAACTAAAAGGAATAAGGTGATCGGACTTACAGGAATAGTGGATAGAAGTTCATCTGATCCTCAGAAGTCGCTGTCTCGTCTATTGATGCCTTTTCCTGGATCTACGATAGATCGTGGAGCCTTCTTGTTCTGAATTCCTCCCAAGGAATTGAAATTCTCCGCCAAAGTCGAACTCAGGGGTGGAATGATCGCAGTTGATTTTCTTTTCACCAAGTAGTTGATTTCAGCGTGGAGGAATCCTGTTCGCAGCGCCAGTTATATTTCTTGCATTAGCAAACAAGTTTTTAAAAAACACTTTATTTACTAAATACGAAGTACAATGAGTATAGCCTAAGGCTCACAGAAAGACTAACTAATTTACATAATAAATGCAGGGTTTTTATATGAATTGATTATCAGTAATGTGACGTATTCGATAAGAGGGGTTAAGAGATATAACTGACCTCATCTACAACTTGTAGTGGAACAGCGGTAAATTATTGATTACGATTAATTAATGCTGCTTGTATATATTAATAATAACCTGAAACTTTAACAAACCCAAGTTTATATGCTTTCCTAAGGACAATGGTATCCGCAAAATACACATCTTGTGTATAGGTGAAAAAAAAAAATATTTTCTCTTTCGTTTATTTTTCATGGTCAAAAAATATTTTTTTTTTAAATTATATCGTAAACCATTTTTCTCGATAGACCACTTTATTTAATAAGTTTAACAACTACAAATATTTATTTGATTTTATCTAACAGCAAGTCACTCGTAAACATATTTTGTTAAACGTGGAATATGGTGGTGCTGCTAAAAACAATCAGATGGGACCGTCCCAATATACGATTTCTAAAATCCAGGCATTCAGTGAAATGCTATGCTCTGATTTATTGCAATTCAATAATGTATATGTATTCTTTATAACGCCGTATTTCGGAAATTCATAATTCTTACGGAACGAGATTTTTAAGTGTTCGTCGCGCGCACTTCTTTGTAATTTTGTTGATTTGCAAGAGAAGCGCAAAAAAATCCGCAAGATTTTTTTTTAGATCTTATACAGGATTGTTTTAGTTGCCAGATGGTGAAAGAAAACTTACAGGGGCGAACCCTGCTAACAGTTAAAATTTTTCTTGAAGTTGAGAAAGTCATTCCAGTAACATGAGACCTTTATCATTTTTTTATTGTAGTAAGGAATAAGCAATATACAAATATTTTTCATGTTTTTAATACTAGAAGAACTGCTGTTTGAAACACATTGCACTTTATATAATTTTTAAGCACGAAATTGTTTATTTAAAATAAGCATCAAAACAACACATCTAAATTTCTCCATATTCCTACTTTTGAAGTCTACTAACTGAACCCAGTCAACATTTAAATAAATTACCGAACCGAATTATAAAAGTTTGATGTATTAGTTATAAGAAAATTGAAGTTTGTGTTCCTTATTCGGTTTTTGGTTTCTGGTATTTTTGAGACCGGCGGCGCCTCCACCATCGGCCCATATTGCGACGGCGTGTTTCCATATTTTGAATTACACTGTGCAATCGTTAATAATTTCTAAACATAAAACCTTAAATTTAAGTTTCGACCAAGAAAAGTAATATTTGAGGGAAAAACTAATCTAAACCAAGATGTTTGCCATTGGCGTGTATCTCAATTTTTTAATCTTGAAACAGAGGTCTTAATCGCTTACTAAAAGCCACACTTTTAACAACGGCCGTTTTAATTTTCATTAAATGAATAAATTCTCCCTCACTTCGAAGAAGTACAGGACAATAAAGCTCTAAAAATGCTTTATGTTTAAGTAGGTACTGAAGTTAGGAAAACACATTTTACAATATAAAAATCACATTTATTAAATTCCGTGTGCGAGCCATGTCTACATTTTTATTACGTATACCCTGTGTAACAAAAGTATTTAATAAATGTATTATCTCTGTTGATGAAAAATATCTTAGCTACTTTGATTTCTTATTTTAATTGAACATCTTTTAGCAAAGACGATTTTAAAATATTTTCGTAATGACGTCATCGAGTTTTTTTTTTTAATAACGCAAGAACATTCAATAAACACTATAAATTCTCCATAGCATCATCTATTCTCTATTCAATCGTGTGTCATGTGTAGAGTACGGTATCGATTAGTCATGGTGACGTCATAAGCAGGGTCAGCAGAAAGGAATATTTATTTCTAATTTATATACCAATTAAAACCAAATATTCTTTACCTTGCAGTGTAGAGGTTCTTAATGACCATGCTGAATCCAAAAGGTATAGTTAGTAGAGCTAAATATGAGCAGCATTTTAATCAAAGGGAATATATTAAAGTTAAGTGGCAAAGTTGTTGACTACGTTCTACCACAATATTATTTTTAAGATTATACAGTTTCGCCGCCTATATGACATGAATAGTAAAACCACATGTCCCTGGATCTACTGACTGCATTTTTTGGATTCAGTATAGTGGAAGTAGTAATGTGAGATTATATTGGCACTAGTAGTTTAAAGTGTACAGCGAAAAAGAATTATTGGTGTAAAGCGTACAGCAAAAAAGAATTATTGGTATACAGTTGTTATTGTCGCGGTATTATTCCTTATAAGTGAAGTATATTTTTAAAAGTCGCTCCATATGTTCTGCTGTTAAAATCCGCCGCCTGTCTGCAAAAATCCATTTATATGTTGAACACAAACGTTTTTACTCGACAGATGTTATTGGCGCATATTTGAAATAGGAAAACATTCGTAATGACGCCATATTTATTTGGGGCCCTGGCGCTAAACTATCCACTTATCTTTGCTCAGTAGTAGGTCTACGGAGAAACTCCAAATATGGTTTGGTGCCAATTTCTACCGCCAAGGATCTGGCTCCACAGTCGCTGCTGAACACAATATCCTGCACATATTCAAAAGGATGCAGAGCAGCTTGCTGTTGGAGAAATGTGAGCCTCCGTTGCTCTACAACATGCATTAATTGTCTAGGATAATCCTGTACAACTATAAAAATGTGGAAGAGAATGAAGATTGTGATGCACAGATAAACTTCAACTAGAGCGTTTAATGTACCTGGAGACAGAAGACTGCATCGCTTCGGAAAAACAGAGTGAGAGTGTGGACACTATTATGGAAGACCAACAAAATCAGCCTTCATCGTCCAAGCGAAGAAAAATAGAATGAACTTAAACTCACGTAATGGTATGGAAATGAGTATTAAATATTGAGTGTTTAATTATTTAATATATGTTATGGTCCATCAAACAAGAAATTACGCATATCACACCGAAACTGGTAGGTATTGCAAGTAAAAAACACTGTTTTCCCATAGTCGCGCAAAAGTATCGAATTTCAAGCGACTGTATCTCCGAAATGGTTAACTTATAGAGAAAAAATACTAAAGACCTTTCTCGTAGAAAATTTAATATGTATTAATAATGGTTTGTGCCAGAAAATTAATATTTTAAGACATATTCGCGAAAAACTAAATTTCGGCGCCATTTCGTCAATATGGCGGCTGAGGCCGACATCGTACGAGAAGGAAAACTTAGTATAGTTAGCGGGAGATGCTATTAAAGCTATTAAGACAAATTCCAGATTTCCTTGAATTATTTCCGTATTGGGCCTTTTTTTTACTCCTTGACGCCTGGCCTATATCACGTTTTTAGTATGAGAGTAGTTTTTACAAGTAGGATAGTTATATTCCAGCTTAATATTTGTTTTTAACGCTGTATAATTATAGCTAAGGCGTTTTTTAAATTAAACTGCCAGTAAAGACGTTTGCAAACATGCCGTATAAATGCAGCGTACTGGGTTGTAGAAAAAATTATGTGAATGATCCGAATCTGCTTGTGGTTTCTTTTTCGAAAAATGGAGGCTTGCATAAATAATGTATTTCAGCTACTCCTAGAAGAGTATGTACATCTTCAGTATATTGTGTGAGCTTTATTTTATCAAATATCACTTCATTGCAGAAATCTCTGAAAAAAGATTCCCGGACAGGTTTGTTATTTAGTAATTTAATAAATTTTTGCAATTTTTTATGAGGCAGAATTTTTGATTATTGATAATAAGAGAAGTTTTGTCACTATAAAGTCTTAACCGATCCTTTATGTTACTTTTGATTTACAGCAGCAGGGCAGCACCCTAGACAACAGCGTCTGACGTCTTGTAAATTGAATTTCATGAATTTTGTTTGCACAAGGTTTTAAGCTAAAAATGTAATAAAACACATTTTACTTGTTGACTCCGAAACATAATTTAAAGTTTTTCGAATAATATCTTAGAATCGAGTCGCAATTTTAAAACACTGCGTATAAGAAAAAAGCTTAAAATTAAATCTATTAAAACCAATCCAAATTTTTAAATCTAACAATTAACAATCCCGGCATTTATTATCAATGTTAAATCCCTTATGGTTTTAAACTGTAATTGTTGTTTGGTAATCCCAGTATAAAACACCTTTATTTATTGACCTGTTGCCTTCATAAACTTTGTTTAGAATTTGCCACTTTTATATCCTAAATATTCCTGACATTTGTCAACTTAATTTACATTTATTACAACTTTTCTCTAATTACAGTCGTAAACAATTGTTGTAAATATTTTGTAATAACCTTTATATACCCATTCTTTTGATTTGTTTGATAATGTGCCGAAATTGCAATCACGTTAAGTAAAATTAGTAATACAAAACAGATTAAAATGTGTTTTATTATACCATGGACTTTCCAGCATATTTCTTTGGATTCTAAATCTAAAAACTATTTTCATATTCATTTCCACAATAGTTTATAGCAAAGCAGTAATTTCTTACACACTTTGTTTAGAATTTTTGTAGACCCGGATCGAAGAGAATTTTTATGTAATTTGATCTGCTGAATCTGAATCTTAAATATATTTGACCCATTAATCCCTCAAAATCTCAAAAAATCGCAAAAAACCGATAAAATAGCAAAAAATTGCATTTGAAAAAACTGAAAAAAAATCTATGAAACACGATTAAATACGTTTCTTGTATTTTTTTATACATAAAATACAAGTTTAGAATCTGAAAATGTGATAAATTGTAAAATCTATAAAAATGACGTCGGGTCTACAAAATTTTTTCCATCAACATAATCACAATTTTTTGCCATTTTTAGCAATTTTCGAGGGTTTTTTTACAATTTACTTAGATTTAAAACGGCTTGTGGTCTAAATATACTTTAGATTCGTATTCAGCGGATCGAAATACATAAAAATTAGGCTTGGTTTAGATCCACAAAATTTTTTTTATTACCGAAACACCCAATTTTCGCTATTTTTTACGGTTTTTCAATTTGCTCGATATTTGAGGGTGTACGGTCCAAACTGACTTCAAATTCGGATTCAGCGGGTCGAAATACATGTTGGGAGGTAGGTGGCGTCAAATGTACAAACAACTTTTTTTTTGTGTGTCAGTGATATTAGGCCTAGATACTTTATTTCCTGAACAATTTCAACTCTTTTACTATTTAACTCGATACTAAGATTTCGACTGCAAACTGTTTATATAGATAATTATTACCCACGAATATAAATTGGGATTTTAATTTTTTTGCCTTTTAGTCTATTGATCTTAAATTTTTCTGTCAATGATTTTAGTTCTAAATTAACAGTACTTACCATTTCCTCAACATTTTTTACTTTCATAGTAAATAAGAGTGTCATCAGCAAATAGATGGATTTTACATGTTTGCAACACATTGCCAAGGTCATTAATATAAAGAATAAATAATAATGGAACCAGTACACTGCCTTGAGGAACCCCAAAGTTGTTTAACTTGGCGTCTGATAAATTCCCATTAATTTTTGTTACTTGGTACCTATGTGTTATATAATCCATTCTATAATAGTGTTCTCAAATCTATATCTCTTTAATAGTATATTACGGTCAATTGTTTCAAAAGCACGTTTAAGACCAATGAAAACTGCTCCTGCTCTGTCCAACAACTGCTTCGAATCTGAAGTTACTAATTGCAAAGCCGTTTCACATGAATATTTACCATGAGATCCCGATTGATATGTGCATAGAATATTATTTGAATTTATGTAGTTGATTACTTGATCATAAATTATTAATTCTAAGATTTTTTTCACAAAAAGGCAACATATTTACTGGTCTTAACTGTTCCGCAAGATTCGTATTGGGTATTTTTGGTATAGATACCACTACAGATGTTTTAAAACATTCAGGCATAGCACCCTTTTCCAGACCCAAATTAATCAAATTTAAAAGATACCCTATTATGTGAAAAAGATTTTTTATGATATTTCGTCTGATTTCATCAGTGTTATATTCTTTTCTTTGTTTAGTCACTATTTCATTTATATCTTGTAGGGTTATAGCATTAAATGATTTCATACTAGAATTTACACCCGGCATAGATTCATTAATTATATCAATATCGACATCATCTGTCCCTATGCTTATGCTAATACTCTCAATACTAATACTGATTCAATACATCCGCCAAGTTGATATTATATATTACTCCATTACAGTTCAAACTTTGCAAAGCGTGTTTCCCGCTTTGTCCCTAACTAACTGCTTTAAGTTTTTCCACATTAATTTTGGTTTTGACTTATTACTACCTATATTTCTTTCATAAAATATTGTTTTCGCTTCCTTGATAACTTTTACAGTATTGTTTCTTGTCTGCTTGTAGTAATTCCAGTTCTCATCCTCGCGTGTGAAAACAAATCTTTTGTAAGCCCTATTTCTATTTGCAATAGCTTCCCGACACTTATCGTCTAACCATCTATTTTCAGCTACCTTTACTTTTATAATATTTTTGGTGATAGTATATTTAGTATATCTAATATGTTATGTACAAATATCTGATTAACAATATTTACATCTGTGCAAGAATACTCCCACTTCTTTTCAATTAACAAATTTGTCATTTAATCAAAATTGATCCGAGATCTAATTTCCTTTGTTTGATATTTTGATAAATCCCTACCATTTTCTACTTTTACTTGAATTATTGAATGGTCTGTTGTGATATAATTTTGCTCTACATACGCATTTATTGTGTAATCATTACTGACAACAAGATCAATTATGCTACTAGAATTACTTCTTACTCTAGTAAAATTTTGTATAAACTGTTTCATGCCATAATTTTCAATACTTTCTTTGAACCTTCTTCTTACATAATCAATTTTTGAAAAATCAATATTAAAATCACCTGTGAGGATTATACTATGTGTATTATTTTTGTCAACATAATCATCTAGCCATTGAAAAAACCTATTAAGAAAAAGTCTTATATTACCACTAGGTGATCTATAAACAGTTATACTATATAGGGCATTTTTAACTTTTGTATCAACAGATAATAACCAAAAATTTACATCTAGAATTAATGTTTTTACATTGTCAAATTTTATGCCCTTTTTTAATGAATATTAATACCCCATCTGTGTGACGGCAACAAACGGTATTATACCCTATTAATTCTAATTCACCATCAATAATACTTTCAGTAATACATATTACTTATACATATACATGACAAAGTATACGTCGCATTCTAGATTTTTGTCTCTTCAGAAGAGTCGTCATTTGGGCATCTTAGATTTCAGATGGCAGCGCAGATACACAAAAAATACAAGCAATCAAATCACTATTGTTCATTAAATTTTCTCAAATTCGAAGACGTTCGTTAGCAGTTATTTTACTCTCGTATTTTTGTCTGTGTTTTATATCAAAGTGAAGGTATCTTCATTTCTATTGCAGAAGTTAGTGTCACACCGAACCGGTTGCCAATATACTATCATTTTACTACTTCCACTAGTAATTTTTAGAATATGTACATTACAAGGTAAGCCTTTGAAAGATATTAGTTTGCAGTGATAATTTAAAACATGTTGGGTGTTTAATTTGTATATTATAACAAATAACAAATATGCTCTTTTGCCGATCCTATTTTTGATGTTATGACTAGCTGATATCGGATTTCTAATTATAATATATATCAAACAATACTAAGTGAATGAAGAGTTAAAACAATGAAGAATGTGTGAACTAGTTTTGAAAATAAAATGAGATTCTTTGAGAAATTTATTGGATAAGTAGATAATAAATGCTATTAATTAACAAGAAAATAACTAGTTAAAATTTATTTCTTATCCTTTTGTCTCATTTGAAATTAAGTTACATTTATCATTCTTTTATATTTCACACTTTTTAAACATTCTCGTGTTGTACAAAATGTCTGTGGAAAAGATTGAAAGACATAGCAACATATATCAGTTCAGGAATGTAAAGCATTCCTTCATTTATTGCAAATAGGAGACACTTGGAAAGGACATTATTCACTATTAGTAGTACAAAACGTAACAATACGGAAAATAAGTCGATCTTATAGGAGCTTCTGTTGGCTTTATCCTAGGATTACATGTTTAATTATTGCAGGAGCTAAAGTTATATAGATCATTTTGTTGACTTTAATAATGATTTTAAGTCTGTTCAGTAGAGTGAGATTTGCTGTAAAAATGAAATTTCAGTTATTTTGTTGTTGTCAATACAGAGTGGGTCCTGTAGATTTTACATCCCCTATGGATTATTTATTATTAATAATATCGAAAAACTTTAAATAACACAGTTTTGAAGTACATTTTGATGATTTTAACTGAATCAAGAATTTTTTTTTATAAATCATTTGTGGAAATTAAGAATATTTTTGTCTTTTTTTCAAATAGAGCACTATGTATATTGTTTCCTAACTGTATTCCTAAGTTTTCTCTTATTTCGAAAACACGTAATTTTACTATATTTTATTAATAAATAATGTTAGTAAATGTAAATTTTATTACCGAATACTTTATTCGAGATTTTATTTAAACAGTAAAAATAATAATTTTTTTCTAATTATAATATGTTTTCAAAAATTCCTCCACCCTGCTGAAATTATAATAATTCCCTACCGTACAGACTGAGTAACATCTCATAACACATTGGACAAAGCATGTTGCAAGCATATTATCTAATAAGCAATTTCATGTCTTCTGATGTAGTTGGTTCTACAGTATAAACATTATCTTTACTGTAACCCCATACAAAAATCTAAGGTTATTAAATCTGGCGAACGTGTTAGAAACATTACTGTATGTTCTCCATCAACAATTTGATCATTTGTGAAGAATAAACGATGATAGAAGATAGCGATTAATTCTTGAATATCATTATTTGCATTATATTACCAACAATTAACTGACCACCTTTGCTGAACATTGCTTTGTCTGATTAAATTTGTTCATTTGTGAAGAATAAACGATGATGGAAAATAGCGATTAATTCTTGAATATCATTATTTGCATTATATTACCAACAATTAACTGACCACCTTTGCTGAACATTGCTTTGTCTGATTAAATTTGTTCATTTGTGAAGAATAAACGATGATGGAAAATAGCGATTAATTCTTGAATATCATTATTTGCATTATATTACCAACAATTAACTGACCACCTTTGCTGAACATTGCTTTGTCTGATTAAATGTGGATTATTGTACAGTGTCATTCATTATAAATTACCCACCCCTTATCATCGTTATTATTGCCTATAGAAAAATAAGTTTTAAATAAAAGTTACGTGGTTATGACTGAATTTTGTTAAAATGCTATCAAAAGTACAGTAGCGTGTAGATTTCAGGGGACACAAAAAAATAATATATTTTTTTAAATGGGATACCCTATATATTATTAAATTTTTGGAATGATCCTTTGTTCCTGATTTAAAAAATATACCATATGTTACTCCTACCATATATCGTTTTTCAGTTATTAAACGTCGAATATCTTAGTTAAACTAGTTTTTTGTAACCTCCTCAGACCAAATTAAAATTGTATGTAACTTGCTTGTCTTCATGCTGTTTACGTTTCCCTGTATAACAAAGTGTTGGACGCGTATTTGCAACATTTTAGGAACATTCCGTATATAAAAACCCATGTTTTGACTAGACAGCATTTCATGTGAGAGATTTAAAAACTGATATTATAAATCACAGCGCAAATATGAATCCAACCAGCTTTCAGATATGTCAGTCAGGATTAGTGATGAGTTATATATGTCGCAATTTATTTTTAATTAAGCAAAAGATCAATCAATGGAAAAACAGCATAAACCAGTAGAAATTCTCATTAGTATTTGTATGTTATTCACATGGATGAATCATATTTGAATATTAATTTCAGTCTGGATCTATCGACAGTCATTGTTACTTTATATGTTAAACCAGGCAAAAATAATAATTACATAATTTAATTTTTGTTAAAATAACAAAGTAATATAGCCTAATTCCATGATAACACCTAGCTAAAAGGAACTATGAAGCGTGAACCAAAATTTAAACATACAATATAAAAATTACATATATATGTGCAATGTGTCCACATGTGTGATTCTGAAAGTACGTGAAACATTTTTATTTAATGCCACAAAAGAAGTCCTTTTACTTTCTTATACCTAATATAAGGAAATATAGTAATCGTGATTTTTTTCCACTTCGAGATTTTGATTGATATATACATTTTGAACCCTCCTGAATCCATTCTGATTTCTCGAATGATGTCTGTCGGTTCGTGTGTGTGTGTATGTGTGTATCCGCGATAACTCAAAAAATACTAATGGGAGACTTCCCAAATTTTGCAGTTAAGATTGTCAACAATATTTTAGGTGACATATTAAATTTGGTGAATGTGGTACTACCAGAAGAGCCATAATGAATGAAAAAAAGAAAAAAAGGTACAATTACGGGAAAAAAATTAAAAATATCTGATGTGGCCAGCACATAACTTTCTTATACCAGTATATATATTATCCTGATCTAAAAAATTCATTCTATTTAATTCTTCACTTATCTCAATTAAATTTTAATAGCGTACTATGGAATGTCTCATTAAAATTTTTAAATAATTAATTATCATCGTCATTCGATACTGTCAATAATAATTCATATTATGTATTTTAATAATTTCTTGTTATTGACATTGACATTTTTGTAACTAAATCAGACCTTTCAAACGTCAAACTGTTAAATTTATCCTAAGCCCATTTTATGTGGCCAAATGTGTAAAATATGTCAATTTACATCAGCTTTATTTAAGTACTTGGAAAATATATTTTGTTCGCTTGATATAGTAGACATGATTTATAATCTTTCATCAAAAACATATTTTTTTTGTAAAGTCGAATACAAAAAAGTTTGAGTCCTGTGGACCCCCTTTCAGAAGGCCAATTTTGCTCATCACCGAATTTTTCATTGTCTTTGACCTTTAGAACAAGTGTATCAAAGTGAGCTTTATCTCAAACACTGTGGCTGCTCGCGCGATACTACAGACATGGGGACAGATTTTTTTCATAAAGTTATATTTTTTCATTGTAATTCGTCGAGATTCGGCCAGAAATGCAATAAGAAATTTTAATTTTTTTTCCGAAATTGTACCTTTTCTCTTCTTTCATTCATCTCATCTGATGGTACCACATTAGCCAAATTTAATGTGTCACCTAAAATGTTGTTGGCAATCTTAACTGCCAAATTTGGGAAGTCTCCCATTAGTATTTTTTGAGTTATCGTGGATACACATATACACACACACACCTACACACACACAAACACACACACTTACACACACATGCACCGACAGACATCACTCGGAAAATAGTCAGAATGGACTCAAGAGAGTTCAAAACGTATAAATCAGTAAAAATCTTGAGATCGAAAAAAAATCACGATTACTATACTTCCTTATATTAGGTATAAGAAAGTAAAAACTTTAATGCATTTCTGGACGAATATCGACGAATTATAATGAAAAAAGAAACTTTATGAAAAAAAATCTGTCCGCATGTGTGTGGTATTACGATAGCAACCTCAGTTTTTGAGATAAAGCTTTCAAATTTGGTAAATTGTTCTAAAGGCCAAAGACAATGAAAAATTCGGTGATGAGCAAAATTGGCCAGCTATACTTTTTTGTATTTGGCTTTACAAAAAAAATGAAAGATTATAAATCATGTCTACTATATCAAACGAATAAAATATATTTTCCAAGTACTTAAATAAAACTGATTTCATAACTGGCAAAAAAAAAGCTTAGATTATCCTTCAATAATACTATAATATTACCTAATACAGGCAATTGCGTAACAGTTTTGGGAATGTACAAGGTTATTCATTATAAATTACCCACCCCTTATCATCGTTATTATTGCTCATAGAAAAAAAGTTTTAAATAAAAGTGGTGACTGATTTAGTTAAAATGCTATCAGAAGTACAATAGCGTGCAGATTTTAGGGGATACAAAAAAATAATTTTTTTTTTTTAAATGGGATACCCTGTATATTATTATATTTTTGTAATATCCTTTGTTCCTGATTCCAAATGTATACCATATGTTACCCCTACCATATACCGTTTTTGAGTTATTAAACGTTGAATATCTTAGTTAAACTAGTTACTGTAGATATGGAAAATTTAACATTATTAAGGTGAACTATGAAAATGACAACTATTATGTTTGATAGGTGACATTTCTTTAATGAAACCAGCAAAATGGTTTACAGTGAGGAAGAAAAAACAAATATTTATACTAAGTAGATAACAAAGATTTATTTAGGAAATTTAAATATAAGTAAATGATAACTCATAAAAGATGTTCGATGTGTCCATCATTATTGTCAATGCATAATTGATAACGTCTTCTTATATTTATAATTGCACCGGAAATGACCATTATTTACATTCAGATTGTTTATTTCAAGTCGAATCTTCTCTTTAATGACTTGAATACTATTATTATTATTATTTCAAGTCGAATCTTCTCTTTAATGACTTGAATACTATTATTATTATTATTTTTGACTATTATTATTATTATTATTGACAATATCTTTTAGAAATACCAAAAAAAAAATTAATCCATAGGTCTATTATTCCCTATAGGGAATACATTATTCAAATGATATCGAACGGGTAGGATACTATGCAGAGTTTCCCCATCCTGCATCGAAATCATATTATCAAATAAAATTCTGCAAAAGAATATTTTCTGCTTCTGGGATAATTATTTCCAGATAGGTTACTCCAGTTAAAGTATAATCATAAAATATAGTCCCAACAATTTTGTTTCTGAAAATTCCACACCAAACGCTAACAGTTTTTCTTCCTGATTTTTTTATTTGTTTTACGAATCTTTTCCTGTTGTGCTTGTTTTCCCACGACCCTCGATTTTTTCCTATTAAAGACTCCTGCCGTAGAAAAGGATGATTCATCGGTCCATAATATTTTAGTAAAAAAATCGGGATCTTCATCCAACTTTTGATTCATCTAGCGGCAAAAGTCCAGCCTATATATGACTACTCCTCCTTGTATTGAACCGAAACTTATAATTAATTGTGTATGATGTTGTTTCAAAATGCACTGCTAAAAGTAGGCAACCAATAAAACCGTCTGGGGGATAAAAAACTTCCAAATTCCTATCTTTTATGTGAGTTTTTTGTTAACTAAAAAGAACAACCAGTTCTGTCCAGAGGGGAGCATTTCCTGCTCAACTGTGCTACTACAAACAACCTCAGAGGTTTTGTATGTCAAATTAATTTTTCGAATAATTATAGTTAGTGCCTTGGTGTTAGATATATCTCAATTTGAGTATAAGTTTTAATGTAAAGCGTTAGTTTTAGCCACACTATTTTAGCAGTATCATTTGTAATAAATGGTCTTGTTATTGGTGCTAATAATTTCACTTGGAATCTCCCTGAAACCCTATTCAAAATAGTCTCGGTATTAATTGTCTCAAAGGAAAACAAAGAAAAAAAATTAAATTAAATTAAGCCATGTGTCTCTGAACAACCTCGAAGTATTTTATGTGAGAGAGGCTATATATTTAGAGACAACGAACACACACTCAATATCCAAGTATGATAGGATTAATTTCTACTTTAAAAATAATCCCAGCTTCCCGACTGGGGATCGAACTGTGAACTCCGGGGTGAGAGGCAAGTGTCCTTAACGCTCGATTACAAAGCCACTTAAATGTAATCTAACACCAAAACTACTACTACAGATATAAATTCTAAGAGTTACAATCAATTTTCTAACACACCAATTGCAATTTATTGGCTTTCACCTATGTACGGGGACCATTTGTTTATTTATTTAAAATGTAATTTTATTGACATATATTAAAATGAAATAAATATCTATTAAAATATTTTGGAACAAAAGGAATGGAAATATACAGAGATTTTTAATGAAAATTCTTTTCTAAATGCTTAAAACACCAAAATCTTTGTCTAACATTTATTAAATTTAGTAACAAGAACCATTGGAATCCAGCATTTAAAAAAATGTGATAATTTTATAAAGAATCTATACATTAATTTCATATTCTTCTACGTTTTATTTGTTATATATGTGTTGTAATTTATGTATTCTCTTCTTTTATCAGACACCTCACAATGCGCTTTTTAAGAATATCATTAGTTAAAACAACGATTCGCAATGTCCGTAATTTTTTACCCCTTTAATTTTATTCATTGTAGAATCCTAAATTTGTTTTATAATTAAGGTTTTGATATCAAATAGCTATCTTTTTACCACCGTTTAAATACGAACTGCCTCCATTATATATGTCCCGACATTAACCCATTATTTTACACTAATTATTCATAAACTTCAACAATACAGTCCTATTCACCCCTTTAATATTCCGAAATGGCAAAAAGTATTTTTAATAGTCCATCTAGGTGGTAATGGTTAATGGTTATAAATTATGTATTTGTCTAAGGTATGCCCCACGGGTCATACTTGGAAGCGATACTAAGTCTGATTAATATAAACGACATTCATAGGTGTTCTTATTACGAGCAAATATCCTTTCACTTTAGGTTTCCAGATCTTATACAGATAAGACCATGAGGCGGCTAACACGGTCATTAGTATGCGCAATTTACGTTTGATAGTTAGCAGCGGAGGGGATCCTGAGTTACAAATCAGTTCAGCACAGCTGATGCGATACTGCAGCCTGGCTGGCCTCAAGATCACTAAACTCCTTTACGGATCTCGATCTGGCTTTATACGTCAAGTGCTTCGGAGGAAAGTAGTAATAGCACCAATAATTAATTTTTTGCCTCAGAAGAAAATTATACACATTTTTGAATTTAGTTATAGCCTCCTTATGAAAAAGCAAATATAAAATGGAGTGTAATACACAGTGAAATGCATTATACGAAGGACTCATTTGGTTCGTGCTTGTCTTTCCAACGTCGAAGTTTCTTCAGGTCTGCGATAAAAAATTTTAACTGATATTTTGCATCGAAAATGTTTGTTAAATTATTTTAATTAAAGAAATGCATCTTTAATTTAACGGCACATTCCATAAATACAACTAAATAATCTAAAAAGCCAATAAATTGACAACTACTATTCTAACAAATACTCTAACACTGCTAACAACGAAAATAACCTGCATGTATCATCTGAACTTGTGGACCTTCCAGATCTGTTAAACCTGCGAATATTTCTAAGAGTGGGTAGCCAACCTAGGCGGGCCAAAGACCCGATATGTCGTTTTTCAGGTGATACATATCTATCATATCTTGAGCTCGATGGTCGAAACCATCCGGTTCTTGCCACAGAGCCTAGATAAGTAAGGAAGAAAAATACAAAATGCAAAAAATACACAAAAATTAAAAGAATTAGTTGTACAAACATCTATTTAGTAACGAAATATAAACATGGTTAAAAAAATGCTAAGGACGTATTTTCGTTACTCTTAAAACTAATAAATAACCGGTTACCAATTTTATTACCCAACCTACTCCTAGAGAAATATTCCACATCTTAAATACGGCTTCCTGACATAAGAAGGAATCGATATTGTACAGGGTGATCAGTCTAGCTGGATTACTCCACATCCTGGTTTTATTTGTGAGCTAAGCAAAAATACAAACACGGAAGATTTAGATATTTTCAAATGCAGTGTAACATGGAAACAGAAAATCTTATATAAGGATCCTTTTGAACCTAATATTGTGATAAATAAAATACCTATAGTTTTTATCTGAATGCGCTAATATAAATTTTTCGGTAGACAATGAATTAATTACGACACTTCAAATTCATTTTATCATAGCAACTATTAAAACAACTACTGCTAGACACAAAATGGCACTGATAATATGTAATATCCAAATAATTAATTTATTATGTAATTTTTTTCTAGAAATACTTAAATATGGAGATAATAAAATACAATTTAAAAAAAAGAAAACCTGTATTTAATATCTCAGAGGTATAAGGAAACCAATTCAGGGAAATTCAATATATACTTCCGGATTAGGTGAAAGTGACGTTACACTTACTTGTGTCTCACAAAATTAAGTAAACTTTTTCTGATTTAGATAGTACATTTGATTTCAATAAAAACTGGTACACTTTCTTTTAGCTATGTAAATCATTCGTTCTTTGATTGATATTAATAATCTTACAAATGTCACTTTGACGTTCACCAGTGGCGTCATCATTAAAAATGGTTCGACATCTAACAGATATTCAAAAATTTCGAATTGTTTCTAAAATTGAAGATAGTTGATCCATAAGAAGACTTGCTACTGAATACAATGTGAGTAAAACCACGATAATGAGTGTTAAAAAACAATGGGAAACCAACCAAACGGTATCCCGTAAAGTTGGTTCCGGTAGGCCCAGAAAGAGCAATAATCAAGAAGATGAAAATCTTATAAATTATCTAATAGAAAACCCTTTTCAGACTGCAGTAAATGCAATTTCAGAGACAAATTTCCCTGCTTCGGTATCTACTGCTTGTAGAAGAATAAAACTACATAGCGACTTGAATTGTTCAGCGGCTAAAAAAATACAAACTCTCAGAAGAAAAGAAGCAGGGTAGGATTATTTTTTGCACAACTATATAATCAATGATGAAAACTTCTGGGGACAAGTTGTCTTTTCTGACGAAAAGGTTTTTAAATCCTGTAACGATGGACATGTTCGCGTATATAGGCCTCCTTCCACTAGATACGACGAAAAATATACTTTCCACAAATATCAGGAAGGTTTTCAGTCAATGTTTGGGCTTGGATGAGCCTAAATTGGTTAGGTGTGTGTTGGAACAGTGGTGGTCATCTCAATTCCATTAAATATATTGAAATATTAGACAATATTATTTTGCCGTCAGTAATAGAGGTGTTTCCGGAAAATAATTTTATTTTCCAACATGACAACTGCTCCATACATACGGCCAGGCAATGGTTTCTTAATAAACACATAGAGTTGTTACCGTGGCCATCTAAAAGTCCGGATTTAAATCCAATTGAAAATGTATGGGGACTAATGGTGAAACATATAAGAAAGTTACATAACCATCCAAATAATGCCCAAGAATTGGAAGGGATAATTGAGGACGCTTGGGAGAACTTGTCGCAAGAAGTTGACCTTGCAAGAAATCTGATTTTGTCCATGCCTGCAAGACTTCAGACAGTTTTAGACGCTAATGGAGCAATGACAAAATATTAGTTAATTATGTATTACGTAATTGAAGTTCATTTATTTTATTTTTTTATTGTATTTTTATGTTCAGTTTGCATTGTTTACATTTTTTTTTTAATCTCAAGTGGTATTTTTGTGTTCTTATTTTAAAAATAAAATCATCATTATTCAGTTAGTATTTTAATTACAACCATTAGTAGAATTATCCGTAACAAATATAATTTTTTTAAACAATAATATGGCAGGCTTGAAAATGTTTTGAAAAAGTTATTTTCTAATTATTTTTTAAAATTCCATTTGAATAAAATAAAAGAGAAAGGTTTAATAAGTTTAAAAACACAAAGAACACCGATCTCCACCAAAAAACCCAGGTCCAGGGTAAATCGCCTCTTCTCCACCCCCCTCTCGACATGCCTGGCCAGCCCTATTTACAGACATATGCACACAACTAAACTATTAAGATTTTCGATTACAAGAGTTGTACCAGTTTTTTTTTTAAATCAAGTGTACATCTATTACTGGATTTAGCAAAAAGTGATACTGATATCCAATTTCGTTTTATTTTTCAGCTATAGAAGAAATTCTAATTAGGAATATAAATTAAATTAAAGCTCAAGTAAAATAAGTACAGCTGAGGATCGATGCACAAAAAAATTGTAAAAATGACTGAAATTGTTTAATTTGATATACTCTTCGTTCAGCCATACTTCCGGATTAACAGGATGTGTGTCAATCTTTTTTGTTTTTAATAATAAGAAATAAGACGAAATTATCCAGTCAGATTGATGTTTAGCTAAGGTACATTAACCTAGATACCAGTAAAAGATCGACTATATCAACCTGAAAAAGTTTATTTAGAATAACAAACTATTGTAATACTGAATGTTGAATTTACTCTAAATTGATTATCTTATATCTCTGTGTTTATAATCAAAACTTATTTTTTAAAAAATTTTGCTTTTCGATCATATACGCTTAAGCTGATGTTCAATTGTTCCTTAGATTCACTCGGAAAAATCTCTTTCAATTTTTTTCGTAGCTCAAACATAAAGCCAGAAAGCCGAGTGAATAGAATTGATCACCCTGTAGAACTAAATTAGTGCCCCTTCAGTTTGTAAAAAAACTCAGTTGTTGCGTTTGGAGTGTCAGATATCGAATTATCAATTTTTAAAATAACCGGTGGTTTCTTGTGTCACAACTGTAACATTTTTGTAAGCATGTATCACCAGAAAGCGTGTTACCAGAAAATATTGCCAAATTTACCTATGTCATAGTAATCTGCATTGCACTAGAATTACCTATAATAAGTTAGTTCATTTTGTTTTATATTAACAAATGCCAATATGGGAAATATTTGGCCTAATAGTGAAGTAAATTTGTGGACAATGTCTCTTCCTTCTAGAAGGAAAAACTTCGGCATACCACCATATCAAAACTTAAACTAACTTATTATTATTATTAAATAGATTATTTTCTATACCAAATAATAATTTGTAAACTTTTTGGTTGTTATCGAACTTTTTTATTGATGAAAAATATACCTAGATCGCCAGTTTGCTGTAAAAACGTTTTTCAACAAAACGTAATTTTTCCACGACTACTTGAGATATTGACTACATTCTTCTTTCGATTTGAATGTAAACGTATGGGAGCAATTTACTATGATTTGTTCAGTGTGGCATTTTTATTGTCAATAGAAAAGCTGATGGCGATTTCGTATAGAAAATAACTTACATAGCATGAATATCTCAATTTGACGCTGAAAAACACGACACATTTTCAGGTCTAATTAGCTCAACTATAATGTGTCTATTTTGATTCGAAAAGAGGTCCTTAATTTCTATTATTTCAGCAGATGCTTTAACTTCCGACATTATTATTTTAGTAAATAGCGTTTTTTGCAAGAAAGAAAGGTTTAGTAGTACTTCGAACATAACCAAAATATACATTTTAAATAAACAAATGGAATGATAGTATGTTTAAAATAACTCTTACATAATTTATTATTTTTTTTTATTCTAATCCTGTATGTTCAATATTTATTATCAGCGCATTCACCACATTAATGACCTTCAGTACCGAGTAAATAGCTATAAGTGCTTTACCCACTTGACTACCATGCCCTCATTGGGAAGACATATTCCAAAAACAAATAATCGAATACCTTTTTACTTTTAGCGATTTTCAAACCTTATAACTCAAAAATAAAGTTTTTTAGTATTCTCTTGTACGAATTTATGTATAGTAGGTATGAATGGTATGGTGTGTTACCATTCGTGTTAAAATTTGTCCTTCACTTGAAAAATATTTATTAGGGGCCAAAAACAATATTAGGTAAGGACCAAGGTCAACTCCTTCAAAGACTGCTCCAAAACCACCTCCAATTTTAGTTATTTCAGAACTTGTTGAGTAGATTATCCACATCAAGAAAAGAAATAATATTTCTGTTTCCTGGTATATTTGAGTCGACTAATCCGTTATTTAACAATTTTTTAAAATAATTTATAGAACAGTGGCTTAGTACCCTAAGAAGGCGAGAGGAAATATTATAGGATGCCACAAATAAGTAATTATAGACAATATTTACTTTTGTATCTTAAAAATTCCCTTCCATTGTTATTTTGTTGAAATTTTGCATATTTTGCTGGTAAATAAACCTTGCAAAAATTAGTCTTTTAGTGAAACAAATAAGCTTCGGTTACAAAGAAAGTTCGTATCAATTGCCAAATACAACAATTTCGCCTTTGTCTTTATATAGACAAATTTACTGCATAGATAAATTAAAAATGAATGACTCAGTTCTATAAAAAGATTATTTAATTTAATAAAGTGCTGTTTTTAAGATCTGTTCCTAGTCTTTGTTCTCTTTAGGCGGATACCCAAAAAGTAAATTGGTAACTATTTAATTCAATGATTTCGAATGAGTCTCTCGTTGAAAATTGTTTATTTAGGGCTATGAAATCCTTAGAAGAGACAAAAAAATGTATTTAATAATTTCTTATTGGTTAGCCAGAGATTTGATTTACTGCAATAGCTCGGTAGAACGAAAATTATTATATTGCTATTTTAACAGTAAGAATTCTAATGCATTAATATCTGGTTTGTTAAGTATATTTTTAGATTTATGAATGAAAATCAAAATGAATAATACGTTTACACTCTGTTTTTTAATAAAAACTGGTTTTATTTCTCGATTATTCCATTCAAGAAATGGAATAGAGTAGGATAAAAAAAATCCTATTCGGAAGCTTATAACTTTCGACTGGTAAAAAATATCGGCATATGATTTAACAGATTTGTAAACTAAATATCAAAATTCAATAGCTGAAAATTTTAACGTTTCATTCCAGAAAACAACAGAGTAACGCTACTGCGAACTTGAATTTGAATTTGTTTTTTCACCGTAAAATTTCAGAAAAAGGATAATTTTCATGTTAAACTATGATCCAATGTCATCTCATCTCAAAATTGTCTTTTGACGTGTTTTATATTATTTATGCATTCATACATTTTTGTATACCTATTTGAAATGCACCATATTTAAACAAAATTGATTTAACCATTATTGCGACATGTTTTGTTGAAAAAACTGGCGTCGAAAAGAATCGTTACCGTATTTCCAAACAGGAGATGGTCCATTTACAGTTCAAATCAAGCCATTAAGAGATTTAGTGCAACAGCGTCAATTTCGAGAAAAAAATGGAGGTGAGCAATTTAGGCGCCGAGTCACTCCGGAAAGCGTTATCCAAAAGAAAATCAGTTACTTATTTACACCAAAAAAAAAATGATTATCAAAAAGATCGATAAGAATAGATAAAAACAAACGATGTTTAAAATACTGTAAAAGATTCTAAACACCTGCTATTGCGGTGTCCCCTAAAGGAGGCCGACGTGCATGTTGGTTCAAGCTGCTCTGATAGGAATTTTATTTGAGAAAATACGTATTTTTTTAAGCAATAATAAAAAATTTTCGTCAAATAATTTGTAGGTATGTAGTTCAAGCATGTTATTACACCCCAAAAATCAGTACAAAAATATTCGTCTCGCTGCTTGAATTTGTGAACTATGACTCCCTCGCATGAAATATCAAAATTCCTGAGTCTAGTAAAGTTAGTGAATAATTGGTAATGCCAGTCATGTGTTTTTTTGTCAACATCCTTGGTTTTAAATAAAATTGACTAATACCTAATTCTGTTAATGAATACAGCAATATTGATTGCTTTCGATTTGAAACTCGGACTTTTTGGCAAACTGAACCTCCAGTTTTGCCAAACGTTTTTGCTACGGTACAAAAGCTGCTCTACAACACCAGCTTATAACCTATTGTTGGAATGTAATTTTGGGTATTCGATCATGGATTTGTATGAGATGCCATTTAAGACATAATTATTGTTAGAATGTATATAATGTTTACTGAGATACATATATTTTTCATCAATAAATATATGTATTATTTTAAACTATTTATAATGATTTGCAAATATATGTATTCCTGTAGAAATACATATAATCTTATAAAAAATATGTATTTTATGCACAAAACAATATAAATATAAATTTTACGTTTTGCCATCATCTACTAGATTGCGCATTCCGTTCTACTATTGTGCACGAATTGTGTGGCCGGCTGCATAGTGTCTATATAAGATGCGTATCTTTGAAAGGACAATCTAAGTTGCTTTACGGTTACACTATATAAATAAAAGCATAATTTCATTGAATTAGCATTCGTAATCGTAAAACTACTAGTTTAATTAAGATCTCAGTTAGAAAGAACGTACCTAATGTTGCAGTTTAATACGGGCATTTTACATGAACGTAGAACTGAGTGCGCCATCTGCTAGACAATGGAAAAAGGTGAAATTTATATTTATATTGTTTTATACATAAAATACATATTTTTAGTAAGATTATATATGTATATTTCTATAGAAATATATATTTGCAAATTTTTATAAATAGTTTAAAAGAATATATATATTTAATGACGAAAAATATATATTTCGGTATTATATTTATATATGTATATAACAAAGAATAGAAGGTCACTGCGGGATGAGATGTAACAGGAAGAAAGGGATAATGGGTATTGCCCGCAAAAAAGGATGAATCCGTCGACACGTGTTTCTGTGTCATTACTCGTAATCATGACGGCTATAAGTTGTAAGGATAGGTACAACTTAGGTTCAACAAACACAAAAGGAAACCACTGGCAGGAAGCCAAGGATTCATCCTTTTTTGCGGGCAATACCCATTAACCCTTTCTTCCTGTTACAACTCATCCCGCAGTGACCTTCTATTCTTTGTTACTTTAAACCCTGGGTAGGGAATACCACGCAGGTAGCTACAGTTGCCTCCGTGGCAATATTGTCTGATGCCCTGTAAACACGGGGTCCTTCAATTGCAGCCACAAATGTGCGACTGGCTTCCTGTCAGTGGTTTCCTTTTGTGTTGTTGAACCTAAGTTGTACCTATCCTTACAACTTATAGCCGTCATGATTACGAATAATGACTCAGGAACACGTGTCGACGGATTCATCCTTTTTTGCGGGCAATACCCATTATACCCATATATATATATATATATATATATATATATATATATATATATATATATATATATATATATATATATATATATATATATATATATATATATATATATATATATATATATATATATATATATATATATATATATATATATATATATATATATATATATATATATATATATATATATATATATATGTATGTATATATGATTTTGGATTATATTGTACCACCTACTCCTCGTATTGAACCCATAACACCATTGTGCTTGGAAAATTTGATATGGTATACACTTATTTGGAATATTCACCCGAGAAAGTCATACTGAAAGTTTTGTACTCTGCCGTAGTTGTTTTTTTGTCACCCTAGACAACATTATATATTTAATGTATATAATAATATATCTATATTTAGCTCATGCTATTTATATATAATTGTCACATACCGTAACTAATTATTTTAAACAAAATGGAACAATTACATGCCTTAAAAACAATTTTTTACATATTCACAAATAAGTCTTTTGAATGTCGTGAAGTTATTATAAATTTTTAGTTGTGTTGACATATCATTAAATACTTTTAAACCTTTAGAGAAAAGAGAGTTACTAGTTTTGCTCTATATATATATATATATATATATATATATATATATATATATATATATATATATATATATATATATATATATATATATATATATATATATATATATATATATATATATATATATATATATATATATATATATATATATATATATATATATATATATATATATATATATATATATATATATATATGTTGTTTTTCAGGTTTTCGCGGGTGGTGAATATGTTAAATTCGTTTTCCGGGTATACTCCCGCGTAGGTGATAGGCCCCGAGAGGGATCGTGGTTGTCTGAACGACGTTTCGGCAGAATCTCATCTGCCATCTTCAGGTTCTAACCGATAACTGCTTACTGCGGCTTCTGGTTACTCGAACTGAAATTTCAGTTCGAGTTGTCAGAGATATCATTTTTAGGGAATTTGAAAATCTGTTAATATCAGTGATATTGTTTTCTGCATTATAATTTTTAAAAGACCCTTTTTTCTTCAAATTTGGTATGTTATTGGACAGTATTAAATGGTCACTGATTTTCTGTGTTGCATTAACTTTACAAGTAATATTTTATGTAAAGTAATTTTGTATTTTTTTAAATGCTTTCTTAGTAAATTGTATAAATTTTAATTTGTTGGTTACTTATTTATTGCTCACATATCAAGAAGGACCTGTAAGACCTAAGGAGGTCCTTAATATATAGATCTTAAACTTTAGTTTAAGATCGTAATAATATATTGATTTCTTTAAATTGTTATGAGCAGCGGGTATCATTATTATTATCACTACTATTCGAGATGATGTTTATAATGCTGTAAAAGACTCCAAGCACCTACTATTGCTACATTCGTTAAAGAATGCCGAGAATGTTAATTCGAGGTACTCTGATAGGAATTTTATTTTCAAAAATGTACAATACTAACAAATTTTCGTCAAGTAATCTGTACATAGTTCAAGCATATTAATTTATGACCAACAGATATTATTATAATTAGTATTACTATTAAGTGGACATCCACTATATGCAACTGAGGTGGGTGTAATAATAATTGTTGAAACATTTGTTTTTACGAACTTAATCTAGCGTGTATCCTTAATGGAAATATAAATTCAATAAAAACCTTTTATAACGATCTTATGAAACTGTGTGACAAATGAGTAATATAAAAGTTATATCATAAAACATTTTTAAATGGCAATTTTATGAAATTAAATTTAATTTCAACATCGTTAAACTTTGAAGGATGCTGAGATTATGGAATAATTCTGATATCGTTTAAAAAGATCGGTAAGATAAAGTCTAACAAAGTAGGTAGGAAGAAAATATAAATTTAATAATCCTCCTTAACGCTTTTTATTAAGAAAGAAGCGGTTGCCAATCTGTTGACGAAGTAAAAATTACTCTTTTATTTCGGTCTATAGGATATTAAAACTTATTCATTTGAAAAAGGATTTAAGTGAATAAAAATCCCACTTAGAGACAGTAGTTCTTATTTTGAATTTATTTTGAACATTTTTAACGGGGAAATTTATAAATTATTAGACGGATTACCAATGGGTTCACCCATATGTCCCTTATTAGCTGAAATTTTTATGTCCGATTTTGAAAATGTACTCTTTAATACAAAAAACGATTTAGTTGAAAACATATTTTTTCTGGACCCGTTACGTAGATGATGTGTTTTGCATTTGAAAAGGTACGGAAAGGCAGTTAAATAAATTCTTAGGCCTTCTAAATTCACTTAATCAGAAAATTCAATTCACATTAGAAATAGAAAATGACGAAGGTTTAAACTTTTTAGACACTAATATAAAAAATATCAATAATAGCTTAGAGTTTGACATTTATCGTAAACCTACTTGCACAGATACAATAATTCATAGTATATCTAAACAATCATTACAAATAAAAATGGCACCATTCCACAGCTACATACATCGTCTATTAACATTTCCATTAAGCGAAGAGAATTTTAAAAAAGAAGTTAAGGTAATCAAAGAAATTGCGAGAAACAATGGCTATAAAGAAAACCTAATAGATAAACTAATAAAAAAACAAACAAAAGAAAAATTTACGTAAAGAGTTTTATGCCGCTTCTTCTCAGAAATGCAATAAGAGATATAAATGTATTAATTATAGGCCTAAGATCAGCAGCAAGAGTTAGTAATAAACTGAATAAACTGGGATGTAGAACAATTTCAATAAATAAAAAATAATTTAGATAAAATGTTAATTAATAATAAAGAAAAAACTGAAAAGCTACAAAAAACAGGGAGTATATGAGTTAAAATGTAGTGACTGTGATGCTATATACATTGGACAAACTGGACGAAATGTAAAGAAGCGATTCGAGGAACACAGGAAATCTATTGTAAACAATGTATATAGTACGGGCATATCAATACATTGTATAGAAAACAGTCATTTTATAGATTTAAATAATGTTAAATTACTCTATTCGGAAAAGAAAGGAAAGAAACTTGATCTATTAGAACAATTAGAAATAAGTAAGGCTGTTAAAAATAAGAAAAATTTAATGAATGAAGAACAAATTTTTACCGGCCACCATATTTTAAATAAAATAATTTAGATTTAAAAAAATAAAGTAATATTCAACTTATAAAAACATATTTTACAATAGTTTTATAGTAGGTACCAGATGTGGTTATATATAAGCAATGAACACAAATTTTACTGTTCAATATTCTCTGTACTCTTGACAAAGGCCTAAAAAAGCCGAAACACGTGTAGAGTTTCTAATAAAATATTTTTGAAACATTAAAAAGCAAATTTCTTTCATATATTTAAAATATTTAATGCTGTTTCACAAGGAGCCAACCGCAGAATCAGTACAGTGTATTATTTTGAACGATTAATAGTGTAATAATCAGGGTCAAGATACTACGCCTGAGTCCTGGACCGATAAATACTACTGCCTCATATAGTTGACAGAAGGACATATGTAGACAAATAAAAGCAAAGTAAAAATGATTACTGAAATACACTTCGCTTGATGCAATATATTAAAGAGACTGAAATCCGTCGTCGCAATAGCATACATGGTCATGTCACAACTAATACTCGTTCTGCATTCGTGGCTGTTAAATTTGAGCGATCTTGTCTGTACATACGTTTGTATAGTACGAGAAATCGGTATAGTGCCGAGACGTGCGGGGTAAGACGCTACATGACGGCGGGAAATGTCTAACACATGGCATCTTCCGTCTTTTGCACCGCTTACATTAAAGCGAAAAAGATGATTGTTGTTTTTGTTGGCACGCGACCGAGGCGGAGTTTCACTTACATTGTGTGATAGTTCAGGTTCGCACTTAATTTTGTTACCGATTTGTATAGCATAATTATTTTATATCTGTTTATTTGCCGATATATTTTTGGAAATAATTTAAAAAGGTTATCGTGTTGCGGTGAGTTGTGTAATATACGGTAAGTGTAATATTATAAGTAATAATTTTCATATCTGTTTATTTGCTGGTATCTTTTTGAAAACAATTTAAGAAGGTTATATGAAAGGCCTCTACGTCTACATCTTACTGTGTTTGTGAAAATAAAATTGATAGTGATTATAGTGATAAAGATAATCAAAGTTCATCAGTGTTTTCAATAAGAAAAAATCCGGCCACATTTGAACGAACAAGCGAAACAAATTTGCTTTATTGTTTACAATAATCCTTTGAAGCGATGAGCTAATGACCCTAATTTGTATGATTTAGATGTACTAGGTGAAACAGAGGCTCAGATTAACGTTCCCCGTCCTACAATACACAAACTGGTGAAAGAAGGCGCCCTTCTAAGAAAACAACGATCCAACATTGGTCAATCGTCAGGAGAACTTTTAAGAACTTTAGTTTCCGACGCGTATCAGAAAAAATGAAATCCCAACTATTGACGTGGTAAACAGAAAACTAAAAGAAATGGATTATCATCTAATATATACCAAAAGATCTTGGCTGAGAAAAATTGGATTTAAATATTAAACTGTTAATAAACGCATGGCGGTTATGGAAAGCAGACGAATAGTGGATTGGCGGGATTCATATCTAGAAGAGATAAAAGAACTGAAAAGAGAAAATAGACCAATTTATTATCTAGATGAAACTTGGTATGATACTCATGACACAGTAAAAAAGATGGACTGATGGATCTAGGAAATGTCAACCAATCTCATTGCCCCCTATAATAAAGGGACTCGGTTGATTATATTACACAATGGATCAGTTGATGGATGGATTGATAATGCATTGAGACTGTGTGGAAAAACATGGCAGAGTGTAACGTAGATTACCACAAGAACATGGAGGAAGAAATGTTTGAGGAATGGTTTGAAAATACACTAATTTCAAAATTAAAACTGAATAGGATTATAATTCTTGATAATGTGAGGTACCATTCGAAACAACTGTATAAAATGTCTGACAAGATTTCTACTAAGATGGAGTTACAATTTTTTAAATGGAGCATGATCTCTATTATGAGGAAAATTATAATAAAGCACAACTCTTGAAAGTCTTGCAAACGAAAAATTATGAGAAGTATATTATAGACACTGTAACGGAGAGAAATGGCCACAAAGTGTTGAGATTACCGCCATATTTATGTATTTTTAACCCAATTGAATTGATTTGGTGTAAATTGAAGAAAACTGTCAGAAAAGGGAATACTTTTCCGAAATTCGATAACGAGTCGTAGAGTTAATTCAAAATGAAATGTCAAAAATTAATTGGGGAAAAAAGAATTGGAAAAGTAATTACAGTTGAGGATGATTAAAAATTGATGAATGTCATACAAAATTTATTATAAATTTGAACGAGGATAGTAGTTCATCTGAAAATTAAGAAGAGAGTGAGAAGAGCGAGGATCCAGACGGAGAAGCGATGAGTGGTGAGTGAAGTGAATTTTGTGTTATCAACTGTATTATTTATTTCCGTTTTTGTGCTTTTGTAGTTCAGTGCTTGAGAATAATTCTTTTATTATTTATTAATATTATTTTTTTTCATTTTGACAAAAATTCGTGTTTCTGTTTTTATTATAGTAATAACTTTACTATTGGAATTTGCTTTTAATTTATTTGTTGAGAAAAATATTTGTTTCTGTTACTATTTTTAGAGTATATTTTCATTTTCTTGTTACATTTTAAATAGTTTATATTCTATATTATATACTAATATTCCATACCCATCCTACATTGAAAAAGTACAGAAAAATTAGGCTCTGCGTTCTATAGTGTTTTTCCCCAGACGTTCCGTCACTAAAGGTGTTTCTCCTACTATACAAGAAAATTAATATTCTATTTCTACCGAGGTTAATGTTGCAAATTCTAAATAATTCACATTTAGTTCAAACATATTGGGTAATATTTTCTCTGATAGAGGAAATAAGTAGGGGAAAGATGATTTTTTTAGGGATGACATCGTATATCATATATACTAAAAAACCGCAGAGTCCCCCTTAGTCCACCGCTTGCATCTTTCATTTTGAATCAAAGATGGCGGATATGACTAAACTTGATTACGCTCCATCTCTGCAACTAATAGTCCGATTAACATGATCTTTTCTTAGTTAAACAGCGCTTGTCACTTTATGTCAAATGACTAGTCAGAGGGTGTTTTTGGCAACTAATATGAGACACAAAAATAATATAATTCCCTAACGTTTCGGAAAATGAATCTGTTTCCTTTTTAGGAGTATCTATGGTTATTACATAAACAAATAATGTATGTGTCAAGTTTCACTCTTGACATATTCTAAAAAAAGATAAATAACTTTGAAAAATGAAAGAGAATCATTAAAACATTAACATTAAAAAATTATATTTCGAATACCTACCATTCGACAGTGACAATAAATTATAAAATAATTCTCCGGTTCTTTTCTCAAACTTGTTGCCATTTGGCAATAGCCACTTGAGCCCTACGGGCTCTCGTGTCTATTGCTAAGCAACAGGTTTTCGAAAAACTGTCGAATTATTTTTTAATTTATTCTCACTCTCTTGCGATATTACTACTGATTATTGGCAACTAGCAGATGAGTTGTGTTATTATCACAGTCGTGTATTACAAATTAGTTAAACACTATTTGAAGAAAAAAATATTTCACATTTGAGAAGAGAAAAACCATTCGATTTAAATATGTTTTATTATAAAAAATTACAAACTATCCAGCGTTTAAAGAAAACCTATTGAATACTATCAGACTTACTAATGAACGTAACACCTTTTTCTTTTTTTTTTTCTAGTGGAACTTTCGCAACCAGGAAACAAATAAAGCATTTTTAATTAAGCACACAGAGAAGTTCTACACTAAACAATAACCACAAACTTCCACTCAAAAACTAATAAATAGGACTGTCAAAAATGTTCCATGGGACAGTAGCGTACGCGAAATTAACTAATATGAGACACAATAAACTGTTACAATTTATAACAATGTTTGTAAAACTTACCCTCTTAACTAGCTTGATGAATTTGCTTGCTTATCACAAACTGGAGAAGATGTGTAGCTATTTTGCAGCATCAGGTATGTTTCTATGGTTGTCTCCATGAGTGATGTTCGCTTTGGTGAAAATATATTCTTATATTTTGAAAACGTCCATTCTATATCTACTGATGTAATACACACATATGTAAAATAATCGTTGAACGCACTTAACGGATCTGGGGCTGCACCATCACATATTTGTCTTAATTTTGTAAAACCGGTGTCTTTATTTAACACACTTGCGAACTTTTCTTTAACGCGCTCATTGGTTGCGTCACCTATAGCGTGTAGCAGTAGATTTACTTCGTCCACTATCTGCAGTGACTCCGCTAACGACAACGAACTGTTCTCTAATTTTTTATGCCTTCATGTAATGGTCTATAGTTCTTTGCAATATTTTTTAAAGCTGTTTCAACGGAAATATCTTCGAATTTTGTCTGGCTTTCCTTAATAGCTGCAGCCTCATCTGGATTGAATTGTAGTATCATAGCTTTTATTCGTTGGAAATATTCAGCATAATAAAAAGCTGCCTGCAACCATGTTCCCCAACGTGTAAAAATCGGCTGTGGTGGTTCAGAAATATTCAGAAATACCGGGATACTTGCTATGAAATGCACGAAGACGTTTAGAAGATTTAAGAAACACTTCTTTTGTACTTGCTATTAATGCATCCACCTCTGGAAAACCTTTTCGAATAGTTTCTTCCACAAGATGTAAAGCATGCACTTTACACGTAACATGTATAAACGGTACAACCTTTTTTTGCAAGAACGGTCTACCGAACGCATTGTCACGGCACCATCAGTCACAAACATCAACACTTAAATTTTTGACAGTTCAAATTGTTCTAACGTCTCCAGCACCACCCTGGTAATTGTTTCGCTAGTACACTGACTTAGTCTTTTGCTAGCTAGTAACAGTGGAACTGTCGGTTTAAGAGGGTCCAGTACTCGTACTATAACATTTAAAATAGATTTTTTTTTACAATCTGTTGTCTCATCAACAGATAACTATAGCCGTGTATTTTTTAATTCGCATTTCATCTTATTTACCATGTTTACATGTACAGTTGGTAGATAGTTAAATAACGTTGTGCGACTTGGTAACTTCACCTGCGCATTGTATTTATTCCAGAACTCTCGAAATAACCATTCCGAGAGTTTATCGAATATGTGCAGCGCAACATCACAGGCAATCAGCATTAATAGTAAATCAAACATAAACTGTATTGTCGAAGACACGACATTTTTTTTATTTTTATGGTGTACACTATTTACGTGAAGTCCACAATCACGCTTATCCCAGCACATCAAATCTTTCTCGCACACTTTACAAATTATTTTAGCACCATCATAGAATAAATCCGAATTCACCTATGAATTTATTTACTTTGTCAGCAAATGGCCGTTTTCTACCCCTACGTACGTCTGCCATGCTTTATTATTAAATTAATATCAACAATACAGTCCAACAAAATAAAATAAAAAACACAAAAACAATATGCAATACGCCCAAGTGACTTCAGGTGTACACAACTCGAAAGCTAATAATAGACTAGAGAAAGAGTTTCGCGGTCAAGGTGAATTCTGGCGACAGTAAATACATCTGTACTCTACGACCATGATACACAGAAACGATTTGCAGCTTTACTAATAAAAATAGAACAAATCTAACAAAACTGACATATCAAACAAAAAGTACAATGTTTAAAAAATCCAATCACAACACATCACATAAACAAATCATCTAAAGTTGACAATTGACAAATCGAAACCCAGTGCGGCAACGCGAAATCACTAATTTTTACCAGTAATAAATTGAAATGTAACCAGATTGCCCACAGTATAGCGGACCCCAGGGATATTTTCTCAGGGTCGAGCAATACCAATTGGAGATCCAAATTATATTAAGAAATTCGTGGTACATACACTTTCAGATTACTACGATTATTAAACTACTACTAGGGGCTCTCTGCAACTCTCTGCCTCAATCCTGGATTCACTGGTTGCATATGTTGCAGGTATATATATATATATATATATATATATATATATATATATATATATATATATATATATATATATATATATATATATATATATATATATATATATATATATATATATATATATTTATTTTTTCAGAGCCCGTACTTGTAAAATAAATATAGATATTAATTGACACGCCACATAAAAAATTCATCTGGTGTGTTTATATATATATATATATATATATATATATATATATATATATATATATATATATATATATATATATATATATAAATATATATATATATATATATATATATATATATTTATAAATATATATATATATATATATATATATACATAAACACACCAGATGAATTTTTATGTGGCGTGTCAATTAATATCTATATTTATTTTACAAGTGCGCGGCTCTGAAAAATGAAACACAAATTCGGACCCTGGTAATATTATAATGTATGAATAAAGAGTATACAATTGTATTAGTTTTTATTATTATTGTAGAAATTAGTAAAATGATAAATTCTGTTGTTTCAGAACTTGATTTTCTCCTGATTTAACACATCAATTTATTTTCTCCAAAAAATGTCATATTTTGGTCATCACATTTCTATCTGCATAATAACTACTGCCGCATTACAAAAATTATTCAAATTTCTTATTTTTATATAAAAATGTTTTATTCATGTCATAGTTCCATACTTCATAGTAATTTATTTGTCTTTATTATATAACACAGACCAAAGAATATCCTTTGACTCTGACTGGGGAATTGAAAACGTGTCCTGCATATTTTATTTTTTAAATTATATAGAAATAAAGTTGAATTTAATAAAAGAAAGTCTGAGATATTAAAATGTTATTTACATTTGAGCTCTGAGAACTTTTTAGGTCAACGTCCCTAAACCTCTAAGATTATATTAGAAAGAAAGTCAAATATTATGTGTTAAAAATCTGCCCTTCGCCCAGCTTTACAATTTTTGGTTTAAAAACACAAGAAAGTAAATAGTTTTCAAAATTTAGTCATACTTATAGTAAAAGTGAAACAATTTTATAAATTCTCTTATATTTATACTGGGTGATTCAAATTAAAAATGACATAGTATTACGGGAGACACAGCACAATTAGCTGAGTTCAAAACACCCCCAAACTTACCCTTAAATGTTAACCATTTTTTTATACAGGGCGTTTATAGTTTTTGACCATATCTCTGAAATGGCTGTAAATATTTGGATAAAATTTGATACTAAACTCTTTTAGTCTAATCAAAAGCACAATTTAATTCGGAAATATTTCAGGACTAATCAATTTTTATATGTTGCTCTCTAGTGCCGATGGCATCACTTTATGTATCATTTTTTGGTAATTGTTAGTAAATGTTTAAAATGTCAAGACTAAGATACAGATAATAGACAATAACATTTTGATAAAATAAAGTCGACAACGAACTTATTAAGCACAACTTACAACACGTCTAAAAAAATTAATTAATTAACAGAATGTTGCAATTAATTAAAATTGCAGTAGGTTTTTAAAATAGCGTCATCAAAGTTTTCAAAACGTTTTAAAAGATTTTTTACTGATCTGTCAATTTTAATAATTTTTTTTCTAGTAAGTGTTCCAATATATCGAATCCTTTATTGTACACCTGTGACTAGAGGTAGCCTTGTAAAAATTAGTCCAGAGGTATGAAATCAGGGGATCTCGGTGGCCATTTAACCAAAACTCCTTGACCAATCCATCCATTGTGGTAATGCTCATTCAGATGATTTTTGACCATTACAGAAACATGGAGTTCAGCACCATCGTATTGAAATCACATTGTGGTATGATGCTTATAATAAATATGGCAAAATGTCTCTAACAAAAATTAAATAAATTTCACCAGTTGACCTTCCTCGTCTAATATTTTAATGTTATTTTCTACAGCTGTTTATTAACTGATTTTAATTATTCTTGTGAATACAAACCTCATTATTAACATTTTTTCTATAAATGAAATGAAATGTACGTTACTTTAAATGAGAATTTTAAACTTATAGTAGCTTAGACATGTCGCACGTGAAAAAAAAATAAACTCCTAATTATTGACTTTTTTAGTACTTTATTATTGTATTTCAAAAATGATGTGAATAACAAATTGAAATAAAATGTACTTAATCATGGAGTCCAGCCCCGCACAAACCATTTATTTTTAAATTAATGTATATTTCTTGCCCAAAAAAAATTAATGTGCTTGATTTAAAATTTGGTAAAACAATGTTTTCGAAAATTTATCGAAGAATAACCATGGACATGCCGTCAAATATTATTTATAATTTTATACACTGGTCCATTAACTTTTTAAATGTTTACTAACGTTTACCAACTGAGAGATACATTATAAATATTAAATCTGGTCCTGGAATTTTTTCAAAATAAATTATGCTTTTGATTAGACTAAAAAACTGTAATATTTGCATCAAGTTTTATCTAAATATTTACATCCGTTCCGGAAATATAACTCACTATAAGTCAAATACCCCGTATCTCAAGAACTGTTAACATTCAAGGGAAAGTTTAGGAATGTTTAGAGCTCAACTATATGTGTTCTCTCTCCCATTATAATATATCACTTTAAATCTGAAACACCCTATGTATATATATATATATATATATATATATATATATATATATATATATATATATATATATATATATATATATATATATATATATATACATATATATATATATATATATATATATATACAGCATAATTTTTTTTAAAAGGCAAATACTGCTATACCACTACTAATCATAATCTAACTGGTTTTTATCGACATTTTCAAGAGGATTGCTCAGAAAAAGTGCTTTGTTGAAACCGTACAAATTGAGAGTTACATCTTGTTTTATGGCAGATTTGACAACATTTTTCAGAAGTAATAATTTTCCAAGACACACTGTACAGATTGCGTGCCCTCATAACATTTCAGTTCAAGCCGATACATCAGCGTTTTACTAAAACTCTATTTAAAACTGTTCCCTAACTGACTGATAATTTTATATCACAAAATACAATCCATCATTGATATTGTAATAATAAAGAACATACCTACTACATACATTAGAAAGACCCATTAAAAGCTTGATACCATTAGATAATGTGACATGATAAATGAAAATGTCTTTTTGCTTTATTGTGCATAAATGAACAATACCAACTAGTTTGAAATATAAATATATTGAGTGAAACACGAAATTCGCTCAAAAATAAAATTTACAATGTATTTCTGTATTTTTGACATAAAAAAAGAGTTTTTTAAAACTTTTTGTAAGTTACGATCTCTCGATTTCTTAATTCAATTGTTATAGTGTCATTCTGAAGACGACTTTTTTTATATACATATGTTGCATTAGAAATTATGATTACAGGCTTTTTTTTCGAGAAAAATTATTTTAGATGTTTATAAAAATTTATATACAAATTCAATACGATAGTTTTAACAAATTATGTAAAGATTACTCTGATAAATCAAATTACGAACTTATAATTTTGCCGCAGTTTCTGTTGATCATATTATAAAAAAAAGCAAAAAAATTAAATAAAGAAATGAAAAAATAATTTAAACTAAGGTAAATGTTCACAATGTGTACTATGTATTATTTGAATTATCATTCAGTATTAATTGGGGATTTTTTTTTATTGGAAATTGTAGATAATTTTGCTGTAAAGCAAATTTTGAGTACTGAAGACCAAATATGCCCAAACACAAATGAAATATTTTTAAAATGTATTAAACAAAATAAATTTAAGTTCATATTATCCATGTAGAGGGTGACTCGGATGAGAAGTCAGTCGCCATATTCTCGGTAATTTTCAGGACAAATTTGGAGTAATTTGGACTAATCTAATGAAGCCAAGACAGAAACAATTGAACATCAAACAAGAAGTTATGGCCAAAATTTAAAAAAAGAAAAATCAAAATTGCGAATTATTATATATTTTTTTATAGTCTATTACCGGAACAAATTCCGTATATTCAATTTCTTTATATCACTTTCGGTTTGGCCGAAAATAAATTTTCCTTCCAAAAATATTCCAATATATTTTGATTGCATTTAACACAACATTAATTATCTATCAAAAATGTATAAAGTACTTTTGTGAGATCTCGTTAACTGAAAATTTCGTAATCATACAACAATAAAGGCAACAAAAATGGGTTATGCATTTTTGATAAATAATTGAATGTTCTGTTGAATGGATTGGGATTTTCAAAATTTTTGGGAGAAGAAATCATTTCCCGACAAACTGGAAGTAATATAAAAAAATTAATATAGGGAATTTGTTCCAGTAATAGCCTATAACAATAAATATAATAAATCGCCATTTTGATTTTTCGCAAAAATTGGTGTTTCGTACATAACTTTTTGTTTGATGCTCAACTGTTCCTTTCTTGGTGGCATCGGATTCCTTGAAAAAAATTACATCATATTAGTTTTTGAACTACGAATTTGTCTTGAAAATTATCGCTGAAATCGCTAGTGACATTTTAATTGGAACACTCTGTGAACTAAGTCATGGTATCCCATTAAGAACTGTAATAAAATGTTTCGGTTAATAGACATGAAGAAATTTTAACGTGAGGTTTTTCTAACTAAATTAAGTCTTTATTCATTAATATTGGATCAAAAATTAAGTGATAAATATCTTTTTATTTGTTTTCAGTAAAGAAAGAATACATTCAACTTAGTCTAAATAAGTTAATTTTATATAACTTTTATTTAATTTTCCTCAATTTGCTATAGCATAGTTTTTGATGCATATTTATTATCAGAAATATTAAATATTTTCGATTAATTTAAAAAAATTCCTTTCATTTTTTGTTTAAAATAATGAATTCTGTTATTATATGTCAATTTACATAAATAGTTTGAGCTAAATAAAGATATTATTATATTATTACTTTCTGATGTACAATTTAAGCCCTGAAACTTCGACTAATACCTGGTTAAACTTTATTCCTACAAATGCATTCTGAAACAGTTGTAAAATTTTTCTAATATTTTCCTTTTCTTGACTGTTAATATTAAATAATATCTGATATTTTTTTTTGTGGGGATTTCGGTCAGGTATAACTAATTTTATTTTTCTTTTCTAACGTTTCGGTTTATTACACCATCCTCAGAGAATTATAATTAATACAATATTTTAAAAACATAGTTATGGTTATTTTACATTACAATTTACTTACACTATTAAATATTAGGTATTTGTTTTACAAATTTATATTAATTAATAAAAAAAAAAATAGAAAAATAAAAAATAAAAATTTTTTTTTTAAAAATAATAAATTCTTGAGTTAAACTTTTAGCCCATCAAGTATATAGAGTCAAGGTACACAAATAAATATTTACTAATAAAAATAGTTGTTCAGTTAGGCATAATATATTATACAAATTTAATTATTTTTTATTGTGCCACACACAATTTTTTACACTCAATCTAGGCAGTAAACAAAAAAATTCCTTATGTTAAATCTAGAGAAGAACAAAATGTTGTCAATACTCTGATATGTTTTCTTTTGCTTCTAACATTGAATGAACACTGTTTTTTTTGCATAAAATTTGATGTGATTTGGAATACATCTAACCAAGAAAAATTATTCAAAAATATATTATGATTTACAGAGATATTTTGTTACTTTCTGTGATTTTTTAAAATGATATTCTGCCATTTTCAGTAAATACGCACTGATTTTGTTCGTGGAGTATCAGTACATTTGAATATCACAGTACTTCTGAATAAATAATTTTCAAATTGTGGCGAATGCGCTGATGTTAATCGAGTAAAAATATAATTTAAAACATTATATTTAGTTGCGAAATTAGCAATTAAATTTAATGGATGTATTAAAGAATCATGTACCTATCTTGAGAAATTATGTTGATATGCCTAAATATAGTGTTCCGGGACAAACACGTGCATGATTACTAAGTTAATTCTACATCGCCCAGTTTAAACATTATACCCCTTTTTGATATCTAGTTTGCAAGCAATCTCATTTCGAAAGTTTACAAACATGGTTTGAAAGAATATTTCAATTGCATACAATATTGCAAATATCTAATAAACTATTTATCTGAGAAAAAAAGTTGTTACAAAGTTTTTGTTCTTTTGCTAAAATTATTATATTTTTGTTTTTTCACTGGTCGTGTCATTTAAGAGAAATGATGGTACAATTTTGAAATTATGTGTTATTTTCAGTTATTTTACAGGGTGATTCAAAATGCGTGATATTGGCTGTTTCTCCTATTTCGAAAAAATGGCGTAACTTTTTTTTTTTGAATATTTTCTAAAGTAGTAAAAACTTTCTATAATCACTTCTCAACATAGACTAAGATACATCTTACAAAAAAATTAGGTCACCACTAAATTTTAAGGTATCAAGTCCAACTTTCTTAATTCATGAGAGCCGTAGATGGCTGACTTCAAAATATCGGAAAAAATCAAGTTTTCCAAAAAAATTATACGTACAATGTGTCCCCGAATGGAGTTCACAGTACTTGTAAATTTTTTTAATTTTCAATTTTTTCGAAAAAAGGTCATTCTTTATAAAAAGTATGACCGAAAATATACAAATATACGAAAAATTATGATCGAAAACTTATAAAATGTGAGAAAAATATCAGGATCAGTTGTTCGTAGTCATAAAACAGACATTAATTAAGAATTTCGTTGACAAAATTTATTAAGAATAAAAATAATTTTCAAAATTTGACCAATAATTAAAATGTTTTTTTTTTTTAATTTGGATAAATCTAATATTTATATAACTGTATAAGCTAATTGAAGAAAAGTAAACATTTTTATGAAAAATACATTTTTTCTTTAAGATGAAAAATAGAGAGATTCTCCTGTAATAAATATTGGTATTTAATGACATCCGATTTTTTTCAACGAAATTCTTAATTAGGGTCGTTTTATGATTACGAACAACAATTTAAGGATGTCCGAAATAAATTTTCTCATTTGAAGATATTTTTAGGTAAAAAAAAAAAAAAAATATATATATATATATATATATAAATGTTTATATATATATATATATATATATATATATATATATATATATATATATATATATATATATATATATATATATATATATATATATATATATATATATATATATATATATATATATATATATATATATATATATATATACATAGGTAGTTTACTCCTGAACAAATTTCACATCTTTTGTGTTTTTGATTACCACGTATAATTTTTTTGAATATTTAATTGCAGCTTTTGAATTTTTAAAACAAACTTTTCTAGTCAGAGGTCAGGGGCGGTGCACATGGGACTTAAGCTGCATGTGTTAATAAATATTTGTGAATTCGTTAGCTCTATTAAAAATTTGACATCAAAATATGATTTTTTACTCATTATTACAGTGAAATGATATGTCTCTTCTAGTATAATTGATATTATTAAGTACATCTGTCAAATTGAATATAGTAGAAAAAAATCAAATTAATGTTTAAAAATTTTAAAGAATGAATTATGAATGAATTAATTCTACATTTACCGAACGATGTACTTTTACTACTGGGTGAATGTCTTGGAAGTAAGTTGCAGCACAGATAATTTTTCCTCCATCTTTGAAGTGATATAACTACTTTAGTATGTATTACTGACCAAATATTTATAAGAGTTTTTGTTTGAGCTCATCTACTGACTATAAGAGTTTGGCTACATACTTTTGGAACACCCTGAATACTATTTATACTTGGCGATACAGAAGTGACAGAAGTATTATTCTCCTGATGTTTTTGTGAACACCCCATATAATGAAAGTAAATATTTCCAAATATTCTCTTTCAAACAGAATCTTGCCGTTATCCTATATCTAAAATAACTACACTGCCCGTTATGAAGGTAAAGAGATATTTACGTAAACTTACCCAAAAATCTTTTTTTCAGTGTTAGGATACACCCCAGTCAAGTCCTGTAGCATATCCTCGTAGTCATAGATATTTTGATTTTGATAAACAGGGGTAGGATATTCAGCGTTTTCCTCATAATAATAATCCGCGTCCCGTTTATTTCGGCCTGCTACCTCGTCTGTTGATCTTTTCAACTTTGGTTTGAATTCTGGCCCTGTTTGGAAGCTACGCTTTTCCTCGCGAGCATCAGGGTTGTCAGTGGATTGTTTGTGAAGCCCATTCAAATAATTGTCTTGTCTTAAGAGAGCAGCCGCGTTTCGTTTACCTGAAACAATATTAATAATAACTCAAAATGTAGTATTGTTATGGCTTAAATATACATCAATACAGAGAAAAGATATTTTTAAACAGAAAACAAGACGTCAAATAAGATCTATTATTGTTCTCTGTGGACATTCTTCAGGGATTTAAAGTTTCTATACAATTTTGTAGATAAATGTTTATTCAATAATGCCACAAAACCATTAAGGCTGCTTAAAAAACTTAAGAAAAGGTCTTTATAGAAAGGTCTGTGTCTCAGAAAGTAATAGTCATATTCTCATGTTTTTCTGTTTATTGATGCTCGAGCTCGCGCAAAAAAAGTATTTCTACAGTTTTTGAGAAAAAAGAAAAAAATAACGACATTTTTACTTGTGAATATTATTGACGTTTTGTCACTATTTAATTTTTGTGTTTATTTGAAAATTACTTTTGTAATTGTTCCAACTAAAAGTAACGGGACATCAAATTGTGAATATACAGGGTGGCCTAATAATGAAAGACTTTGGAAATATCTGGTTCGAATCCCAACAGTTACAGTCTGATGCTGCTGTACTCGTGAATTTGGCTGTTAAAATAGCAGTTTGAGGTAGAAAAAAATGTTATTGTTATCGATGACGCTACTGATTTCTTTGTTTTATTGGTTAACATTATCTGAAGAACTTTTTCAAAAAACGGGGGCTATAGAAGACAAATCCTACATTATCTTTAAAACCAAAAAAAATACTTTGGGAAAATATCACAGCACGTGTATCCATTCACACCACTGCATGCATGATGTGAGTACATTTTCACTGGCGGTTCTTCTATAGGGTCATTTGGTCAATGACCACCCACACCACATACAATATTCTTAAAAAAATATATTAAAGTTTCTAGTTCATTCTATGCACAATACTATTCAAATATCTAGATCGGAGGATTTCGTATCCCCCCCGGGCACCGAGTCTCTACATCATTACATTATTCATTTATAGAATTTAAAAATCTTGGGTCAATCCACAACTTGTCCACAAACGGACCGAATTTACAACGAATTAAAGTGAAATA
This sequence comes from Rhamnusium bicolor, assembly GCA_029963845.1. Classification (NCBI taxonomy): domain Eukaryota; kingdom Metazoa; phylum Arthropoda; class Insecta; order Coleoptera; family Cerambycidae; genus Rhamnusium; species Rhamnusium bicolor. The sequence goes on from JANEYF010004157.1 coordinate 103,227, forward strand.
GACTTATGCGCGAATCGTCAGAAAGCAAAAGAGACAGAAAACACTGGCGGGGACAATGTTCCTGACACATTTTACGGAAACGATAACGCACGAAGTTCGCTAGTAGAGCAGTCTTAATGCTGACTAGGTATGCGTTGGTCGGTAAATTCTGTCGCGTTGTTTTTAATGTTTTTATTTGTGAACATTTTATTAGTAAATCTCTACTTGTCGTGAAATTAAGAAAAACAGTGTTTTTGGTGTTTACTATTAAATATGAGTGTTATACAAAATATATTAAAACTGAAAGATGGACATAAGTTGGGTTATGAAGACCGAGTGAATATCAAAGGTGGTGGCCGTCCAAAACCTAATATGACGATAAAGCAAACATCTCTTGATAAGAAAAAAAGAAGTTAATAGGTATTTTCGAAATTCAATGTACCATTTATCCGAGTGGATTTGCGGATGCGAGGTAAAAATGCATTTTTTTTGTTTCCCATGACTGTTATTTGGTGATGATCCTGATCCTATATGATCCAAAATAGATGTAACTGACTTGAAAGATTTAAAAATAAAAGTATAGAAACATTCGCTCGCATCAAGTCATATGAATAACTGTTGTAGTCTAGCAACACTTGGTACAATTGATATTAGAATGTAGTTAGACAGTGCCTATAGAAAAAGTTTAAAAGCTTACAACGAAAACGTTTCTAAAAATATATATTTTAAATAAAATAATAGACTGTGTATTATTCTGTGGAGCTTTTGAGCTAGCACTACGCGGACATGACTAAACTGAGTCCTCTGATAACCCGGGAATATTTCGAGGTCCAGTAAATTTTGTATCTGAACTAGATGCCATTTTTAAAGACCATTTGTAAAACAGTACTGTGTTTAAAAGCAATTCGAATGCAATTCAAAATGAACTTTTAGATTCGATACTGGCGATTATTCACGAAGAAATAAAATCTGAAATTAATCAATCTGACTTCATTGCAGTTCAAGTGGATGAAACCACAGATAGTTCCAATAAAGTACAAGTAGTTTTTGTGTTTAGATACGTTTTATATGGTGTTGTATGTGAGAGATTTTGGAAATTTATTCAGCCTCAAGGAACGACACCGTAGCATTTGACAGATGTAATTGTAAAAGAGTTAGAATGTCTGAAAATTAATGAAAGTCCTAAAAAATTGATAGCACAACGTTACGATGGAGCATCAGTAATGGGTGGTGCTTTTGGAGGTGTACAAGCCAAAATTAAAAAAAATATCCTTCAGCAAATTTTATTCATTGTTACGTTCATCAACTAAATTTAATTTTACAAAAAGCATCAAGTCAGGATAAAAGCTTAAACATTTTTTTGCTAATTTACATAGCTTTTCTTCATTCTTTGGAAAATCGCCAAAAAGAACAGCCGTGTTAGATAATGTTGTTAAGGTGAGATTACCTAAAGCGGCTCCAACACGATGGAATTTTAATACAAAGTACATAGGGACTGTTTATACCTATCGAACAGAATTATTAGATTGTTTAGAAAAAATCATTGATAAAGAATCAGAAAACAACACTCTAAACCAAGTTATTGGTTTAAAAAACTACTTACAAAATGAACATTTTCTTTACTGGTTAAATTTTTTTCATTTAGTTATGCCTCATTGTGATATATTGTTCAATCAATTACAAAAATGTAATATCGATGTCATAACAGTAAATAAGAGTATTGGCGTTTTTAATAGTAAAATTGAAGCCATCAGAAATAAAATTTTGAATAACTATTTGGAGGAGACATCCATGCAGTCTGCCCAGAGATGTAAAACGGAAGAATCAAAAAGGAGAATTTCATTAGAAGTTTTTGTGATATAATTACATCTGAGATCAAAAACAGGTTTGGCTTAAGTAATCATTTAGCAGTGTCTCAGTTATTTCACGCAGATCGATTTATAGATTATAAAAAAAGCTTTCCTCGAAATATGTTTAAATTAGTTAAAACGGAGTATCCAGTCATAAATCATTTGAAACTTAAAACTGAATTAGAAGTATTATATAGCCGAGAAGATTTTTCCAACAGTGAAGGTACAGTTGCTTTGTTACAGCTTTTTATTAACAATAATTTGTGCAATACTTTTTCTGAAAGTGTCAAACTGTTAAAATTCTTGTGTACTCTCCCTATGACTACCGTCGAAAGTGAACGTTGTTTTTCCACCTTAAAAAGAATAAAGACATTTTTAAGAAATACCATGGGTCAGGAAAGGTTATTTTTCTTTAGCTATGCTTACCATAGAAAGGGCATTAATAAAGAAGATAAAAGACTTTAATGAAAAAGTAATTGACCACTTTGCATCTCAAAAAGACCGGAGGATCGACTTGGAATTTAAATCACTTTAGAAGGTAGGTAATCCAGTAAACTTTTCTAATTGACCTCCCTATCTCTTGACCCACGAACCGCCACTGCATTTTAACCGGGTGAAAGGGAAAAAAGGCATTGCCTATCTTCGAGAATTAATACTCTATGGTCTGACTCAATCAATATACTTACCTACTGTACAATAAGACTATAAAATACCATTGAACTGTAAATTCTTTCTCCTACACAGAATACCCTTAATTTATAATTTTATTTTAGTTACATCTACCCAGACAGATAAGGATCCAATTACAGGGTAGGAAAACTCAATCCATGTTTCAAGCAAATTAAATATCCCAAATAATCCTTCTAATACATGGTGCAACAATCAAATCAGAGTAATAACATCATAATGGAGAGATACATAGGTAGTTATTTTTTGGTGCTGTGTACAATAAAGCATTTACACAGGTCGAGTCAACAATAAAAATATATATAAAATAAATACAGTTTAAAAAAAACTAAAAAACACGCTTTTAAAGCACATCAAACTAAAAAGTGAAAAATAATTATTAATATAAACTGAAAACAATAATGAACGAAAAATACTAGTATTATTGTGAAAAAAGCGTGGGTTGCTCGATATACGAAAAATATGGCACAAAGCGCCCCACGCTTTTTTTCACAATAATACTAGTATTTTTCGTTCATTATTGTTTTCAGTTTATATTAATAATTATTTTTCACTTTTTAGTTTGATGTGCTTTAAAAGCGTGTTTTTTAGTTTTTTCAAACTATATTTATTTTTCACTTTTTAGTTTGTGCTATGAAAGCGTGTTTTGTAGTTTTTTTAAACTATATTTATATTGCTTATTGATGCTGATATTATAACATATTACGATCCAACAGATATTTCTGAAAAAAAAAATATATTTTTTTTATTTCAGCCATGGCATTTGAACTCACGCCCGAGGACTCCGTCGTTTCGCGTCGACTAAGACTGCCCGCTCGGCCAACGACCGAACTGAGAATCACGGAATATACTTACAATATTAAGCCTCTTGCTCTCACGCAGTGGATACGTGAGGAAAGGACTGGCGATCCTGATCAGGATAATGATATAAACTTATCAAATTATTGTATTGTTACCGGTTCTTCGTAAGCGTACAAAGTTTCAATTAAATCTGTCCGTTTAAAGTGGGTCAAAATCGAGTCCAAAGAGTCGGTTACAAACAAACAAACAAACAAACATACAAGTGAAGCTAATAAAAGCGTATTAAAAACAAAAATAGTAAAAAATAAGTACATACATAATCGTATATGAAAAGCACATAAATAAATAAATATAACAGTTAACAATAATATAAAATAGATTCACATGCAACAAGTGAAGTCAGAAAAATGGTATTCACTAAAATTACAGATGTATCGACTATCAATAATAACACACTAACATATGTGGATAAGTATACACATGTATGTACATATAATTAATAGTATTACAAATGTAGTAATTTTAATCTTAATTCAATATAGACTGTTTATGCATCCTTGTTAGTACAAAATATATCAATACTTTCCTATGCAAATACAATTTAAACATATGGAATGGGTGAGAATTTAAGTAATTTTTTATGTGGCATATTTAACTAAAATAGGTTACAAGAATGCGTATGGAAGATAGAAACATGTAATTTAACATATCTACTTAAATTAGAACAATCTGGTTGTTTACGTTTTTATACAGGGTTATATATTATAAACGGAAAATATCTAAACTGGAGATACTGTAGACCAAAATATAACGATTGAGTCCAACATGATTTATAAAAATGTTTCTGGTTTAAAATAAAAATTTTTGTTTTGAAAATTCTCGATCGTTTTGAAAGTCTTTATGGTATCAACTTCAAAATTGGTAGATTCATGTTTTTTGGTATAACAAATAAGAATTTGCAACTAATTTTAACGTTGCTCATAGAGAGCGCTAGTTATACTCTACTTCTTTGATAAATTGCGGCATATTGCAAAATAAATCAAAAATCTGAAAGAGCGTCCTTTACATAATTTGTTTAATTTAGGTATCTGTATCCGCTTTCGAGATATTTGCTCCTAAAAGTTTCAGTGTATTTTTTTATGCAATTTTTAATCCTCAGTATACAAAGTTAACTTTATTTGTGGAGTAAACATAAAAGCCAATATTAAATTATGATTCTATGTGCCTGTGCTATTTCTGTTAATTATGTATGATTTACCCGGTACATTTTGTATTTTAAGAATTAGAAATTGCATAAAAACGAAATGCGTTGAAATATTTAAGAGCAGACATCTCGAAAATGGATAGAAATTTCGAAATAAACCTTTTTTGTGTAAAGAAGGACTCTCTTTCAGATTTTGCCCATAATTCTACAGGCACAAAAATACCTCGATTTATTAAAGCAATAGAGTATACCTAGCGCCCTCGATGAATAACGTTAAAAGTAGTTGCAATTCTTATTTGTCATGCCAAAAAATGTAACGCTGCCAATTTTCAAGTTGATGCTATGAAAACTTTCAAAATGATTGAGAAATTTCAAAATAAATTTTTAACTTTAGATTAGCAAAATTTGTATAAGACATGTTGGACATAATCGTCATATTTTCATCTCCAGTATCGAGATTTCCCATTCTTAATGATTCACCCTGTATAAAAAGATAACGGAGAAAAGCTTTCAGTGGAATTCCAAATCGTTTATTTGTTACCTGTCTAGGTGTACCTCTTGCTGTGTACGTTCCATCATTCTTATACCAAAGGTACTTGAAAACACGTTGGTTGTCTCAACGTTATCTTTGTGAATTTTCCAACAGATGTTCCAGATTATGAAAGCATATTCTAATTTTAAACTGACATGTTTGTTGAACAGTAATATTAGTCCTATTATTCGCAGGTTCTTTACAGTTCCTAATTATAAAGCCTAAATTCCTTTAGAAAGTCACAACGATATCGTTTACGTCAAACATAACTTCAAGATTTTTAAATTGATTGCATTTATTTAATTGATAATTATTTAATACATAATTAAATCAACTAGATTCATTCTTCTTGTAAAAGACAGATAATTACATTTGTTGGTATTTAAATTTATTTCATACCATAAGTTGATTTCTTATAAATCTTTTTGTGCAGTAAGACAATTTTCTATATTATTAATCGTAGAGTATAACTTGCGATCGTCAGCATGCAACAGAGTACTACATCGTAATTCAAAGCTAATGTTATTTATAAACATTATCAATAATAGAGGTCCAAGAATGAACCCCTGAGTAACGCCTGAGGTTGCTGTTATTTCAACAGACTTGAAACCACGATATTGCACAGTAAGTTTCCTGTCAGATAGGTACGAATAAAAAAAGTTAGTGAAAGTTTCGATGGGTCCGAAATTGAACAATTTTTGCAGTAGAATACCGTGATCAAGTCTATTGAAAGCTTTTGAGAAGTTCGTAGAGATAACATCAACCTGATTACCATAGACAGTATCTCTGCTGTAAATTGTGTTATGCATATCAAGGTTATAGTTGTGGATTGGAAGCTCATGCTGTTTGATACAAATTTGGTATTTGAAGCAAAAAATAAAATATTGTAAATTACACACTCAAGTAATTGAAGTTATATAAATTTATAAGAGGCCTGTGGTTTTCCGCAGCTTTTTTCTATAAATGGGGAGGGTTCCAGTTTGAAGCGACAAATTGAAAATAGTTGAAAAAGGTAATGCGAATAAAATAGCACAATCCTACAAAAGAAATGAGGGTATTCCATCCGGACCAGTAGTTAATTTCAGTTTGACTTTTGAGTGCTTTCAATACACCGTCCTGGTAAATTTTAGAAACAGAAAGTTGTGTAAATATCGGTTATATTAATATTTGTAGAAGTCGTGAAAGATGATTGAAGAAATGAGGTAAATCCATCAAGCAGATCTTGGAAATCACTCATAGGAACGTGATTGTGGGACATTTGATTAGGAATATTAGCATAATTTCTGATATCGTCAATATAAGTCCAGAATTTGTTTGGATTAGAATTAGTCTGTAATTCAATATTGCTAAGATAATAATTTTTATGGTCAATGCCAGTTTCATTTTTTATCTTTTTCCTAATGATTTAAAATTTACGTGAGTATTGTCATCTCCAGTTTATTTGTAAATAAGCCATAAACGTGACATTTGTTTGATGTCTCTAATTATTCCACGATTATACCAGGATTATATTTGGAATTGTTCACAGGAGTAGCTTTGGAAACACTTTTTGAAAAAACAGTGTGTTATTCTTTATTTATGCAAGGAGTAGCGTCATTAGCATTACTGATGATATCAAGACAGGTCCAATCTATGTTACATAAGTCATTATATATTTTAGGAAAGCGTGCCTGTTTAAAGTTATAGTTTTGTACCGATTTACCACGAAATTTTAAATTCCCAAAATTAATCTTGAGAGTAGTTTCTAAAGGATCACGAAATATAATCAGTTCATCTTGATTTTCAAAAAGAAGTAGATATGTTAGGGACTCAAATAAATTGAGGCAAATTCAGTTGTATAATAGCAATTCAAAATGAATTTTTTTCTTTTGGGTTTTTAGGACATATTATGATTAGATTCAGATGTGGCTGATAGTGAGTAATGAAAACCTAAAAATTTTTGTTGAAAAACATCCCATGATACACAGTCGCACCTCAAGGGCTTTTAAAAAAGGATATCATGTTCATATCATGTTCATCGAAACATGAATATCAGAAAATACGTGTTTTTCGAGTCTCAGCCAATGTTCGGCTCTATGTTTCAACTATCATGAACCTGATTACAGATATGCAAATATAGATAATAAGAACCCAATATAGACATTTGAAAAAATTACCACATGTAAAAATTTTGTCATTATAAAATTGTATATAAAATTACGAAGTGATTTCCGAAAAATAACGGTTTAAAGTTTGCTGTGACAAAGATATTGTTAAAAATGGGTAAATTTTTTTGGGATAAATTAAAAACTCTTCACAATGCTTTAACACAAATCAATCAAGATTTTTTTTTTCAATTTTTTCTGCCCGCCGTTTTTAAAATATTCGCACTATTCGTAATTAAATTGAGGGCTCATTACATTTGGATGGTACACCTGTAGGTCTAATTCTGTTTATCATAACTCAAACAGCAACGGGGAGAGAGTAAAGTACCTTATCTACTGCGAAACATGTTGGCAGATGAGCTTCTTTGTGTATTCAACCATGAGGTTCTCACACGTAGGATCATACTCCTAACATCCAACCTATCTCGTGATAATTGTCTGTGAAGAACACATAATCCTTCAATAATGTAGAGGTTGATACAAATTCATTGCTGTTATATAGATATCTATGTATGTTTTATCTAATATAGGTAAAAAATTGTTTTAAGTGAGTATTATTAATAATATTAATTTAATTTTTAATGGCAGTTTTGTATAAATAAAGTCTAAATAATTTAATTACCACGGTTAAAAAACGATAACGGGGATACAAATGGCCAATTTCGCATTAAAAAAAAGCATGTGAAATATCCTTTAACATAAATGTTTGTCAGAGTTTTGAGGTCGAGTTTTCAGTCTACTTTTCCTGCTTGTAATGATAAGCAGGATTAATTTATGGAACGTACAGGATTTAATCTAAATTGTCGCCATGAAAATGAAAATTTGTTAGTAAATATGTGTTTTATATTTATATTTGTGGGTTTTGCGCTAACATATTGTGGGTAATGTGAGTACTTATCAGGGTTATTTTATTTTTCAGTAAGTGCTGACCAGTAATACGTGCATCTTTTCAATTCACTGATATTTTTCTTTATATATTAATAATGGATTAATGCTAGAAGCAGAATTAGAATTATCACAGTGTAAACAAAACGTTGGAGATATAATTAAATCGCTTACTGTGTTGACCAGAAAATCATCCCCTATCCGAATTTAATATTAAGGAAATAGTTTACACACATTTAGTGATGGATAGCTGACCGTTACGATGTTCCTGTAAGTAAACGGATCATCGTGATCTGTCAAGATGAGTCACGAAACCGGTCATTTTTAAAAATGAAAAAATAAAAGTGCCATTGGCTACTTCACAATTTTCTCATCAAAATTGTGTGTAATTGTATAAATGAGGCTTATATTGAAGGAAATTCACAGTTTTCGTTGTGCTCCAGTTTTGTTACGAATTTATTCAACGTAACACTTCTTGGAAATGCTCTCTCTATGAGAATGAATAATTGTTTCACATTTTTGGGACATTTTGTCAATTTTTTTAGTATGCGTTTTATCATGCAAGTTACATGCAGTGGCAGCTGGTTAAATTTAGGTTAGATCATACCTTAGTATTGAAGCATGGGACCCAAACGTTACTTTGAGGCATAACTATTAAAACTAAAGTTTTGCAAAAAAAATGCGATTGAGAGTTGCAAAAAAAATTAAAAAATGGCATGACTCACTTGAATATTTTTTAAACAATTTGTAAAATATTTGCAAAACGTTTTTTTTTTTCAGAAACGGGAGAAAAATATATCGACATTTCAAATGTCATAAATAAAATATAATTTTTTTATGGCTTAAAGTATCTCTTGGATTCCATGCTCCAATAATAAGATCCAACATAACCTAAATTTCACCAGCCACCACTGATAGCATGACTTTGATACCTCATTCCACAGAATGTGGCATATTTTTTTAAACCAATTTTTGTTTTCAAAGAAATCCCAACTGAGGGTTTCTTTGTCAACTTTTAGCATTCTTTAAACAAAAAAGAAATGAAAAAATCTACTGGTCTCTCTCATTACTGAGGAATTTATTTCAATTTCTTTGTTCAGAAACAGGTGATTGACTGTTACACATCAATTGTCAAGTATCATAATTAAAATTTCAACGGAAATGGCAGGACAATTAAAGTTTTGGACAACTTGGATAAATTGACCGGTCAAGTTTACCGAGTCCGTGACCGCCTTGGACACGTTGCTATTTGACCAGTCAACTTTATCGTGACCTGACCAGTCAATGACCGATCACGGTGACCGTGACTGCCAACACTACACACATTTTTAAAAAACATATTTAATTACCTGTAAATCTTCCATCTCTCGCTACAGAAGCTATATTTCTTTTAAACTGGTATCTCTGATGATTTAAATCTCCAGATTTAGCCAGACTGCTTAAGGACCTTTTACCAAAAGGTGGAGCACCTAACTTCCTCGCTAAGTTAGCTACGTTGCTATTACCGTACAGTTCATCTATCTCCTCCTGAATGTCCCTCTTTGGATGGAAGTCTCCATTTCTGGCTAAAGACTCTATACCTGCAAGGAAAGTTATTTCTTTAAAATATCCACTTAAAACAGCCAACTACGTTATTAATATTAAAAACATACTTCATGAAATTATCAAATTATCAGTAATATATCAAATTTATCTTTATATGCTAAATAGTTGTGCAGCAAGATTGGAGGGCCTAATTATTATTAATTTATAATATGAGGAAAATCGACTGGATCTTGGGAAGGTCCTTGATTGGTAATTACCATTTCTTATAAGCATTGATTTTAACGTAAATTAAATAACGAGAATATTCGATATCCACAAACACAAATGATTCTTGTTAAGGATTAAAAAAATATAGTCTGTGTTATAAAAAAATGGGGGGGAGCTTAACTCGAAACTAAGCACCGAAGAGTGGGGGGGCTCAAAATCAAGGAATAATGAGTAAACATTTTCTGTCTGTCGTCTCTCTATTTGTGATCAAATGTAGTAAACACGGTAACTTCTCAGAAACTCAATACCGTCCAATCAAAATTTGGGCGTCTATATTTTAGGATGGGACTAGGGACTAATGAGTTTATGGATCTCTTTGGCCAACTTGATCACAACAATTTTCTCCGAAACTAAGAGACCAAATGTGGTGAATCAAGAACAAATGGAATATTGCGAGGATATTTTAAAAAAATTGTCTAAAATGGAGCCATTTCAGTTATGTCCACTATATATTGATATTATGTATTTTAATATAATAATATCATACCACGCTTCTGTCCTTCGCTGTGCATTGGCAGCTGCCCATTTTTTGCCAGATTAGCAAGACTCCTCTTGTAGTTTGAATCACCATCTTCTTCATCTGGCAATGTTTTTAAATATCCAGCTCTAGCTAACGCTTCTAAATTTCTCTTATGTTCCGGTAAATTGTTCCATGCTGCTAACGAGCTAAGTGACCGCTTGTTATCTTTCTCATCCTCTTCCTCTGCCCGGTCTAAGGCCTCTTGAAATTTTCTTAGAACATCTCTACGTAGGGCTTGAACTTGTATTGAGTCTTCTTGTGGTGAGAGGATAGATCTCAGCACGTTTGCCATTTCTAGGTTACATACTGTGTGATCCGATTTTACCTGAAACAAGCAAAAATTATGTCGTTTGAGACCTAAAAATTGTATATGTATTGAACATATTTTTAAAAATATTTTAAACAATTATGGAGTAAAGTTACGAACGCAGTAAAGACCAAGAAAGGAAAAAAATTCTATACACGTCTATACATTTTGTGTAAATTTTGATTTCACTATTTTTGATAAGACATCTGACATAAATCGCATTCATACATAACACAGATTTAAAATGGTTTAGCCTTGGTAATAATTATCTGAATTAAATATTAATTTAATTGCCCTATTATGATCGTATGAATTTATAGGGATATTCAATATTAATTACTCAATTAACACTTGAAAAATGAAATGTAAGGTTGGCTAAATGTAAACAGAATAACCATTTATTTATTATTTCATCAATCACAATCTTGTACAAACACACAAAATATTTTTATTTTGTACTTTTTGTCCTGAAGGATATATATGATTTATATTTTTTTCTATATAAACTTGTGATATTAATTTGATTAATTTTTGTTGGCTGGTTATGTACAAAATCAATAGATTGCGTGTGGGTTCAATCTGTTACATACCCCACTAAATCTAATTTATTGGACTGACAACTGGAAAGCCAAAATTGAGAAATTGACAGAATCAATTTGAAATCCTTGTAGATTTTAACGCCTGAGGAAATGTTTTCTTTCAAATTTCGATATTCTGTGTCAGCCTATTTCGTTTAATAATCTTTAAGAAACCCATCTATAAAGGAAACTGAAAAAATAGTTCATAACATAATTATTTGGAATATTAAACTACGAAATACAATCTTTGTTTTTAAGGGTGATAGGTACATAACAGGTATTTTTTTTATTGTCAATCAATTTAATTACAATTAACTACAATATAAAGGTCTTATATACTAGTGCATAATAATGCAATAATTTTTTTAAAGCTATTGCAACGGATTCTACTTAAAAATAATCACGGCAGCTGTACAATGCTCCAACCATCGGAATTAATTTTTCTCTTATTTTGTCAAAGTGCGTGTTCAATATAATTTATTGTCAATATATAATCCCAAATATTTATGCTTTGTCACCTCTGTGATTTTGCATTTATTGATATATATATATATATATATATATATATATATATATATATATATATATATATATATATATATATTCAAAATTTCTGTCACACCAGCCGTTTTTGAATAATTTGCGTTGATCGGCAATAAGGTTTTTCACGTGAAATAAACAACATTTTTATTACAAAATTAAAAATCAATGTACAACACAGAAATAACGTACTTAATAGCTAAAAGAGTAACTGTTCAAAATGACCTCCTTGAGCACGAATACACGCCTCACAACGACGAGTAACTGAATTATTAATTTCAGCCATGTCACCATTGTTTGTGATATAAGCTATACTATTTATTGATCCTTTCCATCAAGTGCTGAATATTATTTATTTCCTCAAAATAAACTAACTGCTTCATATGCCCCTAAAAATAAAAATCTAGAAGTTTGAGATCGGGAGAGCGAAGAGGCCATAAAACAGGACCACAGTTACCAATCCAGTTATTTCCAAAATTCCGATTCAACCATTCATTCACATGTCTTATTGCCGTTCAACGCAAATTATTCAAAAACGGCTGGTGTGACAGAAATTTTGAAAAGTACTTTTTTTCTGAGTCATTGCATGGGAAATAATGTTATTTAAAAGTTTTGCTTCGGAAGTGACATTAAAAAAAGTTTGGGGTAAAAAACTACCCCTCACCCCTCAAAACTACCTCAATAAGGCAAGCTGTTAATTAGGAAATTTGTTATTTTATGCGACTACATCGGGGCCGTAATGTATGAAAATTTCATTTTTTTAATCACCACCATATCGGACTTATAATCGAAAAATTGGTATTCATCAACCCCGTTTAAGGGGTTGTAGCTCTCTTATTATGCGTTTTAGGACATATGTTTATTAATGAGAGTCCATTTATTTTTTGATAAATTACCAGCCTCTGACGTTTGGCACACTCGTGGTAGATCACCCTGTATATATATATATATATATATATATATATATATATATATATATATATATATATATATATATATATATATATATATATATATATATATATAGTGGGTATATTTCTTTATTTTTTGACTAAATAACAAAAAAAATGTTGTTTTATTTATATTGACCTTTAACTTATTTTTTAAGTAACTACAATTTGTAACGGCTTAAATCTGAATTTGCTGTGGATTTTAACTCTGGTAGTTTGTCATATGCGTAAAGTAATATAGCATCATCTGCGAATGAGTAGTACCTTTCTTGGAGATTTGCACTTTTTAGACTTAACACATGCAGTAAATACAGCAAGGGCCCAAGAACAGAGCCTTGCTGTACGCCACTGTTATTTTAATAAATAGGGAAACTCAGTTTAACAGCCAGCAGAATAGTTGTTTTATATTATTTTGATTTCTGCAAATGTATTATGTTGTGAAGATCGAAAATCCATGGTTTGACCACCGTCCGAACAAATAAAAATTTGACAGAAATTTGTATCCGGACGCGACGAGATATGTAACTAATAATACACTTGACGTACACTTGTACAAAATGTGCATAAATGAACTGGGTTACTTGAATTTTCTTTGCTTAATACGAAACCTAAATAACACGTTAATTATGTAATTGGGGACGCGGTTAAGACAAATTTTGATAAACGAATTAATTTTGCAAATATAATATATAAACCAACAGCAAATAAAATTCTTAAAATTTTTCAGTTGTTACATATTTTGTAATTTTCTAACATAAGTCTAAAGTAATATATGATATAAGTTTAACTTCAAGAAAAAACATGTCGAGAAATAAGTCCCTTTCGATTACTAAAAACAAAGTCGATAAAACTTGTTGCGAGTCTACGTGTAGGTCTGTTTTTGTAAGTGCAGATGATATGGAATCTTCAGCTACTTAGGCTTTGACTGGAAATCTGTTTTGTAGGCGTAGTGACCTATGCTTACGTAATTAAATTAACTGTTGCTTTTTATGTCCGGAAAATGCATGCTTGTATTGATAATAACACAGCCCCACAAAAAAAAAATTCTGACCTAGCAATGAGACGAGTATATCCTTATGTATTTTTGATCGCTGATTCCGAATCCGGGGTCAAAAAAAGTCGTACACCCCAAAAAAAAATTTTAGAGCCAAAAAACACCCCTGAATCGTTTTGTTTAATATTTTCGGGAAAAATTGAATGTATGAAACGCACTCCCATAGAGGGTGAGAACCACCCTCATCAAACCAATTGATAACGACAATGACTGAAAAACATCTAAAAATGTTTAAGTTTCGTTAGGTTTGCAATAAACTGACGTAGAATTCACGTAATACCCCAAAACTGCCCCTATATCGTTATGAAAAACAACCTTTAACTTCAATTACAGAAAAAAAGAAAGGAAAAAAACATAAAATTTGATAACGATTTCATTATATGGATGTTCTTATTTGCAGAGATCCTTATGGCTAGGATATTAGCAGTCATTTGTCACCAATCTTAACACCATCTTCCTTGATATCGTTTTTCCATTTCATAACGATATAGGGGTAGTTTTGGGGTATTACGTGAATTCTACGTCAGTTTATTGCAAACCTAACGAAACTTAAACATTTTTAAATGTTTTTCAGTCATTGTCGTTATCAATTGGTTTGGTGGCAGATGAGGGTGATTCTCACCCTCTATGGGGCTGCGTTTCATACCGATAGGATGAACGCTGTAATTTACCTTTATTTTTATCATAATATATTAAATTTTTCCCATAAAATGATAACATCATTTTCAGAGCGTTATCTCATATATACTCTATTCAGAGAGAGTTTTTTGGCTCTAAAATTTTTTTTTGGGGGTGTACGACTTTTTTTGACCCCGAATTCGGAATCAGCGATCAAAAATACATATGGATATACTCGTCTCGTTGCTAGGTCAGAATTTTTTTTTGGTGGGGCTGTGTAATTAGTCTTGTATAATTCTGAAGCAGTTTTACTTAACAGGGAACATAATATCTAGTACACACGATTTTTGTCAAATTTCAGAGGAGAGCACTACCAAAGTTGGACCAAAGATGGTTTAAGTCATATCTAACTGGGGGTTAAAAATGTCAGTGCTGAAAATAATGAAAATCATCAACTGTCCATGCGTGGCTGTGGGTGAAGATCCTTCAGTGCTTAGAGAATCTGAGGCAAGAAAATACTTACTTCTATAATATTTGGCGCAATAATTGTCTTCTGCTGTTCTAGTATCACTGCTTTAACGAAGTTTCCAATACTTTCTTAATATTGTTTGTGGCACTATCTTAATTTTTCTTTTTCAGAAGCAAAGGTTTATTCCTTCAGTGTCATACTGGTTAACGATATTGGAAGAATTATTCAAATAGTAGTAAGTTTCAAGAAGAAAATAAAGTTTCCAGTGCTATATATTTTTTAACAGTTTGATTTAAAAAACTTCGTATACAAATTATCTTAGTGTCTCAATTAGAGATATAACTATTACATATCTGAAAGTATTTTTAAGTGACCCCTACTCACTTCCTGAGGTTTTGTACAAAAATTAGTAATAGTAAAACAATATACTATTCCAAGTTGTTTGTTACAACACAACTAGTCAAAGGAAATATTAAACTTAACTTTTTGAAAAGTTCTCAATGTGGTTAGACCACAGATGTGAGATTTGTATGTGTATCTGAGGCAATATCGAGAGAACAAAGTTCAGGGACAGCCCATTCTGTGAACAGACAAAGTTGATGCAAATATTCAGGAAACAATTGTTAAAATAGGAAATTAATTTGCCATTTATCCTTTGATCTAAAAATAGCACATGCATTATGTTGACGGACTGCTAGGGAAAGTTTGGACACAATCATTCAAGACCCTTGGGACGAATATCACAAAGAGGAGTTGTCATAAACGATATACCATGAACGTCTTTCATCAAATGAGGTAACCGAATAATATAATTACGTAATTAATAATTTTGATAGAGAAAATCCCATTAATAAGCAGATTGAGAACCGCATCATTTTCAGATTTGTACATTTGCAGCAAGTCAGAGTACAAACCTATTTTATAGTTAGTAAATTTAAACGATTATACAAAGTTGGTGTATATAAATACAAATACACAAAGCACAAATACAAATATGTAAACCATAATACAAAAAGAGCCAAAACAGAAGCACTACTAAGAGCGTACAAGCCTGAAGAAAAAAAATCAAAACAGGATGAATCATGTGTTACTTGTCTGTGACAGCTTATCGTCATCCAACCCTATGCAACAACTAAACGAAGAGACATGGGCAAAGTTAATAAAAGATAAATCTGCAGAATGGGAAGGTTTAGGGACATTATGTGATAAGTTACATGAGCGGTTCGAAAGTCACCCATGCCTAGGCTAGGACTAGGGGATAACAGAGAACAAGATTTGGCTGGTGAATTTTATGAAGAACTGAAAATTTCACCATCAGTATACTGTATAGTGATCCAGTCAGTAACAGAAAATGTGAAGCTCATGTTCGAAAGTTGCGTCACTTAAATAGATGTGATTCTTCACACTGCCACTATATGAGGATTCATTAAAGCAGCACAACCTTCGAGCCTACTTGCAAATTTCGAATACAAAAATGTACCACTAACCAGTAAACCATTGCAGTAGAACATAGATGAAATATTGAAGGCAACATTCTAGTATCTGTAACGCACTTGGGCGAAGAACTACCAATATTCAGAGAGAAGAAAAAGATAATAGTGATGAAGTAGTTTTAACTGCTTAGGAGAATGAAGAGGAGGAAGACGAAGACCATGATGATATTCTTAGTTCCCATTCTGATGCATGATGATGTGCTGAACTAGATAAATAAAGTTGCAAATTAATTCTGCTTAAGGAATTGAACGGCTTAATTGTATTGTCCCTTTGTTTATAAAAATCCATTTATTTCAACCTGTTCTGGAAATCAGATTAAGGGGATTTTCGATACAACATTTCCACAGACTATACAAATACATCTTAAAAATATCATTCTTATGCGAGTTTGTTCTGAATGAAACTGTTTCTTGGAGTATATTTAGGCTTCAGTTGTCAAAATATGAAGTACGTAATTTAATAAAAATATATTAAATGTAGTTAATGATTTTTCTTTGACGTATTTTATGGATTACGATCGTATGTATCTTACACTGCTAAGAAAATCAAATCAGTAATTTCCACTCCATTAAGTAGCAAAGTAATTTAAAGCGAATTTGGACTTTTGTTTATTGTACCACAAAATTGATTTCAGTTTTCCTAGAAATGTACAGAAAACTAATTATAACTTAATGGAAAATGTAAAGTTAAATACCAATAACGTATTTCTCGGCACACGTTGATTTTCGAAGTAGATGTAATTTTGAAGCATATATATTTTATCTGGCAAAGCTGCTACCTTGAAATAGTTTAAATACATATTACCCACTGCTTTCATTCTCAATGGTTAAAATGTGTTTAACAGAATACGGAGTCTAATTTAATTACCACTATTTATATAAATAAAAACAATTATTAACAAAAAAAGAACTTAGGTAGGTTAATCCCATATGAGTAATTATTCATGATAAAGCTTTATTATCAAAAAAGAACTGTTTAATTTAAAATTTTCAAATTTTAAATCTGTCCTGAATTTCCACTTTTGCCAAATAAATAATAATAATAATGGTTTAGAATTATCCATATATTGATATTTATCAATTCGGTGGTAATAGACTCTCCAATTATATCATGTGTCCGCACAAGATAGAGCATCACCATATTATGGAAGTAATATTTGAGAATATTAGAATCAAAAGATTTCCACAAAAACGTATTGAAAGAAGGGATGCTATTGATGGCACCTGGATCTGCGGCCAACATGAAATTCAGCTGAAAACTGGGAATTTTAGATTGAAAATCATGTCATATACTATATATTTTGACGTTTCATCCATCCTTATTTTTTTACGGTCAGATTTAACAATGTTTCTGGTATGATATACTGCCTTCGCAATGAGCATGCAATAAATGCGGAGAATACCAAATAATTTAAAAAAGGGGTAATACAAAATGTGTTGTGATTTGTAATATACTTCATATTATTCTTTCCTGGCACACAAACGCTTTGTGAACAAAGAGGGACTTTTCCATACACAAAGTGGAATAAAATGAGTTGTCAGTCGGTATAAAATGCTTTTAAAGTGTGCATACTGGCTTAAAAGGAGAGTAAAAATGTTTTCTAGAAAATCTGTTTATTTTCTTTATTTGTGTTTGACATACAAAATTTGTGTCCATTGCAAACCGTAAAAACTGGAGGTTTAAGTAGGTTAATTTAGTGTAAAGCGAGAAGAGCACTGAATATTAGAAATTTATAATTGCCTACATTGAAAAGTACTTGTTGCATTTTAAGAAACAATGGGATACATTAAAATATAAAAAAGGTTATTTGATTTTCTAGGTATATGGAAATACAGTACGGAATTGATTTAATTCGAATGGTTGTGAACAGGAAAGCAAATAAATCCTTGTAGATTTCTTATGTGATATGAACGACTGATGTGCGTCGCGTCGGCATTATCAATCGCGTTATTTACTATTTGTTTTCCTTTTTCCGTTTGTTCGAGTTAAATCAATTCAGTCTGTTTAATAATACGTATGAATAATATACTAATGCATACAGATGGCAGATAACTATCATCCAATAAGGAATATCCACTGTGGGATAACCATAGGATTTCCGTAGTTATGATCTCCATGGAAAAAGAGTGTACCGTCAGGATATCCATTGTTTAAACATTACGACCATCCAATTTGGTATAAGACCTGTTAGGATATTCAAGTCATAGTTGATCATTAGAGTCATAGGTGCAGAAGACCTGGAGTACTTATTTATATTGTATATAATGGACATGGTAACCGAGTGTGTAAAGCGCTTATAGTTATTTACTCGGTACCGAATGTCGATGGTTCGAATCCATCCCAGAGCAAGTTAGAAATTTTATTTGTAATTTGTTTCGGATTAAGGTGGAGGAGGGAACTGTCGATACCTTAGAGTGGTTCGGTCTCCACGATATACTGTCTCTCTTTACCCATCACAAAATCCTATGATTTTAAGCGAATTACTTCTGTGACTTCAAAGATTTTAGGAAAATATTCTTAAGAAAACATATCTTAGACATTGATGATAACGATCAGTTGAACGGGCGACCTGGTTGTGTACGCGTCACGTGTATGTATTAAATGCAACGATGTCGGGTTAACAAAGATCTTTACGTATTCCAACTTATATTTGTCAGCATTTAGAGAAATTGTGTGACTTAAATGTAACGGAGCCTATTTTAACACGTTAGTATTTGGAGAGGGACTTCAGCAGGGGAACAGGAAGAGACACGAACAATATATTTTGTTACTTTATTATTTATCTAATAGATATCAAAAACTAAAATTAGAAATAAAACTTCAAAATGTGGTGAATCTCTATATGGGGTACCACAAGGAAGTGTATTAGATCCGCAACTATTTCTCATTTATGTGAATGATATACATCGATATCTAAAAAAAATCGTTTGTTAATCTATTTGCCGATGATACTCTGATTTCTATTTCTGGGTCTGATTTTAAAGAGGTCGCTGATTTAATGAATTCCGAATTGGATATTTTGTATAATTGGTTAGGTTTAACTAAATTAAAATTAAATTCGGGAAAAACAAAATATATGGTACAAAAAGTAAATGTCGCAAATTTCAAGAACAGAATTTAAATATTGCTATCAATAATGAATTAATAGATCGAGTAGATGGAATGAAATATTTAGGTGTAATAATAGATGCCCAATTGTCATTTAATTCCTTTGCTTATTATTAGTGTAAAAAAATTGGTAAAAAGATAGGGTGTCTTTATAGAATATCAACAAATGTATCCCAGTGGACCAAAAAGGTTATTTTCAATATAATTATTTTACCACACTTTACATACTGTACATCACTACTATTATCGGCTAATAAGACGGAAATTAGTAACCTACAATTGTTACAAAATAGAGGTATGTGTCTAATCCTAAGCAATGATAATAGAACCCATATAAAAGATATGTTATCTGAATTAAATTGGCTAAATGTTTTGCAAATCATTGAAGATGCCAATCTAATACTTATATACAAAATAAAAATAGGTAATGCTCCTAAATATTTTAACAATGAAGGTTTACGTCTTTTTAATGGTTTGCCCCAAGATTTAAAACAATGTCAAGATGTCAATATTTTTTTCTAAAAAACTTGTAAACTTTTATCTTTCTAAAAATTATTATTCCAAGTTGTTCATTTTATACTAGATTATAGTGATACTTATTGTAATGGGACGTCATAAATAATACAATAAAAGGACAGAACACCGCTCAAGTTTCAAATAATATAAAAATAAATATTGATAATAATGTTTTGTCAGACCCGGTTACTATTGCCTCTGAATTTCAAAAAATATTTTATAAATGCAGCCGGAAATTCAGCTAAAAACTTACCTAGCAAGCATTTACCAACCGAATATTTGAATACAGTTAATTTAAGTTTTTTAAACTCTTTTCAATTTTTACCAGTTATAGAATCTGATATCATTCGAATAATACAGAATCTTAAGCCAAAGAAATCTACAGGCATTGATGATATCCCCATCACAATCATAAAAGAAAACACAGACACATTAAAAGAACCCATTGCATTTTTAGTTAATCTTTCACTGACCACAGGTGTTTTTCCAGACTGTTTCAAAATCACTATAGTAAAACCATTACACAAAAAGGAGATAAAACTATAATATCAAATTATAGGCCTATTTCAATTATACCTGCACCCTCAAAAATTTTAGAGGCAGTGGTTAATGAACAAATTTCGACCTATCTTGAAAGTAAAAACATTCTTGCTCACTGTCAATACGGATTTCGTAAGAACTGTAGCACATCAGATGCCACATTTGAATTGTTAGATAATATCAGTAAAATACTAGAAGATAGACAACTACCTCTTGGATTATTTTGTGATTTATCCAAGGCGTTTGATTGTGTTAATCATTCCATACTGTTGGATAAATTAGAATACTATGGAATAAGGGGTGTAACGAACAACTGGTTCAAGTCGTATCTCAATAATCGTCAAATCGTAGTTGAGACTCGTTTACTTGAAAATTCCTCTTACCAAAAATTCTATTCACAACCCCAGAACATCAAAGATGGAGTACCTCAAGGGTCAATTCTAGGACCAGTACTATTTTTAGTGTACATTAACGATCTAGTATATAATTACCCATCGTCAAAATTCTCACTATTTGCAGATGACACGAGCATTTTACTTAAAGACCAAAATATTGACAACTTAATTAGAACCACACAACTGGAAATCACTAATATATCTGAATGGTTTACAGCTAACAAATTACTTCTTAATCAGGAAAAAACTGTCAATATGTTATTTCAACCCAACAGAAATATGCCACAAACAACCCTGGTTTCAAACATAAGAAATATCGAGTCAGTGTGTAATACAAAATTTTTAGGGCTTTATATTGATATAAAACTTGACTGTAAATTTCATATAAACGTTCTCAACAAAAAATTATCTAGTGCAGTATATGCTATAGGCACGGTAAAAAAATAATATCGGTTCTGAAGCAGCTAAAACAGTGTACTATGCATACTTCTATTCAATCCTACAATACGGAATTGAATTCTGGGGCAATTCAACAAATGTAAACAGCACATTCTTAATTCAAAAACGAGCCATTCGCACTTTATGTGGCCTAAGGAGATACGATTCATGTCGTAATTTCTTTAAAAGAACGCAAATTTTTACGTTAACTAACCTGTATATATACCGGCAATATTTAAAAGGAAAAGCAACATAACAACAGCATCAGAAATACATAAATACGATACACGAAATAAGGATACATATTTATGTCCATCTTATAGCTACAATGTCAACCGTAGGGGCCCCCTGTACATGGGTGTGCAGATTTATAATCACTTGCCACAGCATATTCGAACCATTAATAATTTAAATAAATTCAAACGAGATTTAAAAAATCTGCTGTTATCTTACGTATTTTACAACACTGCTGAATTCTTTGAAACAACATTGTAATTACTTAGGTAATAAAGATATTAGTAAGTGTATAATAATTAATATGGTAACAATTGTATAGGTAGAAATACGTTACACAACTAAAATAATTTGATATTATCCTTATTGCTAGAAATAGAGCTACTATGGTTGTTATATTATTTTAGACTATTTTAATTTTTAATGTTAAGATTGTTCGCAACACGCCAACATAACTTAATTTCCCAGCTGCTCATGAAGAGCAAATTTTCGTGTATACCTACTATACTTTTCTTTTAATTGTATATTAATTGTATATTAAGTGTATGTATATATGTTTGGGAATAAATTCTGTTCTATTCTATTCTATTTTAATTTTTTTTATTTTAATTTTTTTTCTAGCAAAATGCTAAATAAAAAGGTTTATTATTATTGTTACTATTTTATTATTATTATTATACATTTGTTTCCTTGCACGGCACTAAGTTCGTAAGCTAGTCAAAAAAAATATTACTCATAAATAATCTTAGAAGACAGGAAACATTAATTTTACTTATCACATTTTCTGGTTTATACATACTTATCGAATAAACTTTATCAAAAATGTTTGCATAAAGTATGCTTGGACAAAAAACTATAAGACGTTGTTTGAGAATATTCAACAAAATATTATACAACACCAAATTTAATCATCTGGGCGTTATCAGAGTTTGTCTACTATACGTTATCGCAAAATTTTAATTACAGCTGCCGCTTTAATTAACACGTTCACTGAACTTTCCCCTTACAAGGGGTATTAACAAACTAATCTGTTAAAGTTGAAACCTCTCTTGGGTTATTATAATTAGCTTGGTTCTCAGATTAGCTATAAGAACGTATATACTAGCAGTAATTGATAATTGTTATTTGTTAAAACAATGCAAATTTTAAGTAACGTTAATCTTTATATTAAACCAATAAAAACAAATAAAAAAAGCATCTGACACATAGTTAGATCTTATAGGGGCATTTCTAAACCCAAAAAATACACCCTTTCAGAATATACAAAAAACTGCTCCTTTTGCCATTAAAGAATAATGATCTTGACTCCATATTTTTGAGATAGTGATACAAATTTCAGAATAGCGTCAGAATATACACAAAGCTTAATTTGTATCCTCAAATGTTCTTATTTCTTAACAGTTGTCTTTGGATTTGAGAATAATCATAGTCTTGTTAACGCAATTTAATTTATAAATGCAGCTCATGACGTTGATTGGTTCTGGACTCTCCCATTTTGCAGTGATTTTCTCAGTTGAAAAGATTTCATCTAAATGGAACCATTAACAGACGTACTTGTGATTATTACTTACATGAGGACTACCACTACATGTCCAACGTTCCGGCCAAATGAGAGTGTCGATAAGCATTGTTGAAGGAACAATCTTGATACATTTTGCATAGGCATTTCAATGCAGCAAGTTATGTCTATCTTTTACAAAACTATATTTGTTCAAATTATGTGTCTAGCTAAAAATATTGAAATTGTTAATCAATGGTTTCACCATGACAAGCCATCTCCTGATTATGCAGTAAATATTAAGGAATACTTAAATGAAATATTCTCAGGCGGATGGGTATGGAGAAGATTTATTGTACGGTTACTATGTTTAAAAAGTAAAGTTCACAAAGATCGTCGAAATTGTTTGACTGTTTTAAGGGCTGCAATTACAGGTGAAATTCGTCCCACATCTTAACAAATACTTTACTAGGTATCAGAGATACGCATGGGCACCACCGTTTGGAAGTCAATGGCGCACAACATAAATATTTCATTCACTTATTGCTATTTTGTTTAATGTTTCGTTAACTTTTAATGCAAACATTACTACCTTTAACTGCCATCTGGAGAATTGGTAACGCCGAAAGGAGGAACAGAAAATTAAAATAAAGCTTGCAACTATATAAACGCAAGTCCTTAAACCTTCTCTTTTCATTCTAATTGTATCTACAGACAATCGCTATTTAATTAAAATGTTTAAACTTATTTACTCGCGAGCGAACCGCAAATTTTCTGTATCCTTATAAAATAAGCAGGATTTATTTCAATAAAATGTATAGCAAGAATAACAATAGACAGGACTCCAAAGGATAATCTGAAAGCATTGTTTTCACTAATTAAACAATTCTGTTTATAAGCAGAACCGGTTTCCTTCAAGTGACCCTGTAGCATAATTACCATACGCGTATTGAATAAACTGAGTTTAATTAAATCTGAGTTAAAAGGAATTGTTTAACGGAACGGGTAGAAAATGGAATAATTTCCAAGGATTTGGTCAAGTTTAGTATTACTATAAATTAAAGATTTACGTTCAATAATGCTAATTTAATTTAGTATTAAAACAATATTATAATAAAATTTAAATAGACATTTTAATTTTTGATATTAATATCAATCTGGAAAGTCTATGCGAATTATTATTTCAGCAATAGTCAGAATCTTCCACTTAATTTGGACAACAACAGGTGGCATGCGCTACTTAAATATTGTTAACATATTTAACATACAGCGTTAGTCAAGAGTATGGAAACAAACCATTTTTGCCTCTCTAGTGGGATTTTTTGATCAACTTTAACTCATCTAGATTTTTGCGTTTGTTTCTATATACCACAATCCTCAAATGATCCCATAAATAAAATTCATAGGTGTCATATCCGAAGATCGCGGTGACCATTCAATTGCAACCCATGTTCCAATCCATATTTCCAGACGTTACCTCCATAAAGCCTTGTTAAAGCCAGTTGAGGTCGATGGAAAGTCGATTCTTATTCGAATAAAAAAAAAAAAGAAAATAGTGTTACGTAATATGAAACTTTTCCTTCTTAAAACAGTTTCTAAAAATCTAGCATTAGTGTACTGAGAAATTTGAGATATTTCAATACCAAGAGATCACTGAACAGTCATTAAATGAGAGTCCTCTTCTTTAGGTAGCAGCTCAGCTGTTCTTTCAAATGTTGCTGATTAAGACAACGAGATTTAGGAGCGTTTTTAGCACTACCAGTTTCATTAATTTTTTTCAATATTTAATTTGACTACGTAACTATAATAATAATAATAATAGCAAAAATAATAATAACAATAATGAAGGGAATCTACGAAACGATGCGTCCTTTCAATAGCGACACTCCAGCAATTGCACATTTCGAGGCCCTGTGC
Source organism: Rhamnusium bicolor (assembly GCA_029963845.1). Classification (NCBI taxonomy): domain Eukaryota; kingdom Metazoa; phylum Arthropoda; class Insecta; order Coleoptera; family Cerambycidae; genus Rhamnusium; species Rhamnusium bicolor. The sequence continues at coordinate 128,297 of JANEYF010004157.1, forward strand.
CACAGATATCTTGAAGAGCCAGAAGAAGTGAGCCCGAAAATCAGTACGGAGGAAGTCCAACAAGCACTAACAAGTGCACCAAGAACTTCGCGGCCCCGGGCCCAGACGGCATTAACAACTGGTGGTGGAAGAAATTTCCTTCCATGCACCGCCGTCTGGCTCGAGTTTTCAACTAATGGTTGAATGAGGGGCAGCAGATTCTGGACTGGTTCGTCGAGGGACGTACTGTGCTTATCCCTAAAAAGGGGGATCTTTCCGACCCGAGGAATTATAGGCCGATCACTTGCTTCAACTCCTGCTACAAGATATTTACACGTATCTTGTATGCTAGGACACTGAGGTCTGTTGTTCCGGTCTTCCAGCAGATACATGAACAGCGTGGTACCAAGAAGGGTATGGCAGGTTGCAAGGACAGCCTGCTGATAGACCGATGTATTACACAGGATTCTGCGCAATACAAGAGTAATCTATCGATGGCCTGTATTGATTACAGCAAGGCATTTGATACAACATCGCAAGAGCTATTGTTGCACTTGCTCGTATGTCTTGCGGTACCATCACCACTATTAAGATGCATAGAACAGCTGCTACCACTCTGGAAGAATCGCTTCACCATAGCATCAGGTGCACAGCGGGTCACGACAGAGCAGGTGGCATTTAGGAGAGGAGTTTTCCAGGGTGACTCCCTGACTTCTCTCCTCTTCTGCATCTCATTGCTACCGTTGTCTGTTGGGCTCCGCCAAACCCGCGGATATCAATATGGACCACCTAGCGACCGGAGGCATAAGGTCACCCATCTATTTTATATGGATGCCCTTAAACTTTATGCCTCCGGAGAGCGCGAACTATAAAATGCTCTTAGGGTGGTCGAAGAATACACGCGGGTCATTGGTATGGAGTTCGGGTTGGACAAATGTGCAGTCGTCCACCTCAAGAGAGGACAATGCGGGGAATTCCCTGAAGATGCGCAGCTCGCAGACGGAAGCATTCTAAGACATCTGGATGTCGGAGAAACCTATACATATCTGGGTGTGCAACAAAGGCACATCCAGGATGTAACACAAATAAAGGATTCTCTCCGCGACAAGTACAGACACCGCCTCCGAAAGATTTGGTCTTCCTAACTTTTGGGGAAGAACAAGGTGTCTGCAACTAATATGCTTAACGTCCCGGTTCTGCTCTACTCCTTCGAAGTAGTAAAGTGGACGGTAGATGAGCTGCTCCAATTAGACAGAGATACCCGCAAGGTGATGAATATTCACAGAAGTATTCATCCTAGATCGTCCGTTCCTCGTGTGTACCTCCCACGTCAATGGGGGGGCCGAGGACTCTTGAGCCTGGAGTGTACGCATGACAGAGTAGTACTGAGTATGGCATGTAACATCCTCAGAAGCTCAGATCCCCTCTTCCGATTTGTAAAACACCACGAAACTGTAGGAGTGAGAGCAGGATTATTCAAGGCAGCAAAAAGAGCCGCAGATGAACTCGGTCTCGCATTTAACATCAGGCGAGGAGGCCGACGAGGTGCTGATGTAGAGTCAGTCACTGAACTTCAGCCAAATCGTGTGAAAGCCCGAATCAGAGCTGCTGAACAGGAAAATCTGTTTCAGCAGCACGTCGATAAACCCCAGCATGGTGTCTTCTATAAGAACGTAGAAACACTAGGTTTATCGCCCAGGCTGACATTCACCTTTCTAAGGTCAGCCGGGCTTAAGTCGGAGACCGAGGGGAGGAGGAGAAACGGACCAAATATCGCTATCTCCGATACGAGCTCCGAGTGCTGTACCCAGGCTACTCGGTAAAAATGGTCGTCCTTATAATCGGTGTACGGAGGGATAAAGCCTACGCTGCTCTCGGAACTGAAGATCATACCGACCTACCAAAAATTAGCCGAGTGGCTGGCAGGCCAAATGCAGAAGACGGTCATTCTGGGTTCTCTCTGTCTGCTTAGGGCACACGATTCTGGTATCTACAGTCACTAACCCCGCGGGATGTGGGGAGTGGCTGTAGTTAATGCGCCGGCGCGACTCCTGTGAGGTGTCGGAGGCCACGGGAGGACTTTCCGGCATCGGATAATCCGATAATCCGAAAAAGAAACAGAAACAATAATGCACTTACTCTCTGCATGCCCCATATATGCGATTTCGGCCTACATCCACCGACATAACGCAGTGTTACGAATATTATATTACCATTTAAGGCACTCGTACGAGGTAGACCAGACACCAGTGCTGCCAATTAGCCTGACATACTCCTCCTCGACATCAAAACAAGGTAATGTATGTCATCGAATTATCGGTCCCTACCGAGAAAAATACCACCTTGAAAGAGGAGGAAAAGCGGACCAAATATCGCGATCTCCGGTACGAACACCAAGTGCTGTACCCTGGCTACTCAATCATAGTAATCGCTGCTCGCGTAATTGAAAACCATACCGGCCTGCCAAAAATCAAGCGAGTGGCTGGCAGGCCAAATACAGAATGGGTTCTCTCCGTCTGTTTAGGGCACACGATTCTGGTATCTACAGTTACTAACCCTGCAAGATGTGGGGAGTAGTTAATGCGCCGGCGCTACTCCCGTGAGATGTGGGAGTCCACGGGAGGACTGTCGGCATCGGTCTACCGAAAAAGAAGGATAATGAATAAATCATTTCAATTAGAAATAAGAAATGCAATTTCCTTAATCTAAAATTCCACTTAACAGCCACTCCACCACAATAACATTATCATATTCTGATACAAATATTATTTATTATAAATTTACTGAGAGGTACAAGGTTCTTTACAAGTAATATTGATATTCTTTATACAACATTTTCTTAATCCTATACTTAAAATCTTTACAGAAAGAGGTCTTAAATAATTTTCAAGCAGATGATTTATATGAAAATATTAGTGGGTACATTTTCATGAAATAGAAGCACTCAAGTCGATAATTCTACGTGGGAAGATGATTGATATGTTCCACACGTTGCACATTATTTAAATAAACGTTTAGAGTAAAATTTGAACAGCAACCTGCATTGTTATTTACCTTTATATACCCATAGTACATACAAAAAATAAAAAGGCAATATACGCCAAAAAATAATGACACAACAATACGTTGATAAATAACTTGAAAGGGAATTTATTGACTTAGACGGTAGTGATAGAGTGTTTGGCAAGGGAAAACGTTATCGAAGAAAGGTGGGTTATATTTTATAAAACATCTTTGTTGTGCACTCGTTGGTATTTGGAAGGTTGAAAAAATCATCAACATAACGTGTCAATGCCTACGAATGGAAACCCTCTTAAGCCTGATGTCGACAATTTCTGTGCTTACTGCATTACCCTAGTTTAGTTTATAAAAATTCTTCCATGGTAATATAAATGTTTTCTTTGTACCTATCAATAAGATATTTTAAGTTTAAGTACATATTAGGATGGAGTATCATTTCAACGAATTATCTAACGTAATCGCAATTTTTTTGTGTTGTAATCAATTAAAAAAACACAGGCTAATAGCCAGAATCCTGAATCCTTTGATCTGAAGCTAGAAGTGACTTGGTTTTCCACAGAATAATAAAACACCATGTACTGCACTAGACACGCATTGCGCCAACCAAGTTGGCATCATCTGGAGATAGTTAAAACTAATCTTATGCTAACGATGTATACTACATATTTATACCTAAACCACTGTTACGGTTCGGTGTACCGTGAACCACAACCAATAGAGTGGACTATATGGGATTGGCTTTTTACACTTTGTAATTTCCAAACTTTCAAGTGCATCCAACTATCTAGTATTTCTTACATTTCTAATTAATCTTAAATTGCTATTAACTGTTTTGTTGTTCTCAAACTTATGTTGGGCAACACTAGACTTAACTGTTCTACCATATGTAAGATAAGCCATATGATCATTAAGTCTAGTTTGATTTGATCATTTAGTTTGTCCAACATATTTTTGATTACAGCTAAATTCATAAATCCACGATTTAATCCAATTTTGTCTTTGTAAGATTTTTAAAGATATATGTAGGTATAACAGTGGTGGTTCATTCCTTGGGAGAGAGCCTCACAATTAAAATTGAGGAGCAGTGACTCGTTTGTTGGTAGACCCAAGAACTGATGTGCAATTATTACTCGTGAAAATGAAATAAACATTCTTGCTTATTTTGAGCTTGAATCTTGCTAGGAAAATGAATATGTCACAAAGACCGTAATGCGCGTTCTAAAAAACCATAATTTCAATCCATCGCAGTAAAGTCCATTACAATTACTACATAATGAGGATAAGAGAAGACGACTAGAATTTTATAATAACATGTTACAACTACACAGGCAAAATAACAGTTTTACAGAAAGTCCTATTTGGACAGATTAATCATCTTCTAGAACCAATAGTGTTTTTATTAGAAAATCTATCAACTACTGCGCCAGAAAGAATCCAAGGCAGTTCTAAGAAATTCAAGTGTGGAAGAATGAAACTTAAGAAATTTAAATAATTTGCCTTTACAATATCAACATAATTCTGTTTGGCAACAAGGCGGTGCTCCACAACACTGCTCACTTGCAGTAAGAAATTATTTGGACCAAAATTATAATATATGGATAAGTAGAAATGGGACAATTCAATGGCCACCTAGAAATCCTGATTTAAGTCCTTTGGCCAAATAACAAATTTATCAATTTGGAGTGAACGACTTTAATGGAATTGATGATGGAATATATGCAGATATTGAAAATATGAATAATCAAGAGAATATTTTCAAGAAACTCTACGAATAAATAAATAATCAGAAAACTAATTTGTGCATATACGAAGAAGGTGGTCATTGAACACTTATTGTAGATTTTCGTTATAATTTAGCAATAGTTTATGAATAAATAAGCTACATTTAACTGTATTTTCTCTTGTTTTAATAAATTTGTATGTAATTATTAGATACAGTACCTCTTTAAGGTCAATATTTAATAATATTAGAGATTGTTTGGAATAAAACATGTCAAATATTTCAGTTGTTTTCAAAATACAATGGCCATTTAGACAAACGGTATCCGGCACGTAGTTACAATTTTAAAAATATGTGTGCATATTTCAAAAAACAGGTGGAAATAGATATCAAGTATATAATAGATGATATTTTACACAAGTTGTTGGCTGTTAAGGTAGAAATTATTTCTTCAACAAAAAACAGAAAAACTTTATTTCCTATTTTTATTACTAGAGGACTTCCAGCCAAGTACATGAACAATTTGTCCTACGTTTCGTCCGAGTTTTCGGACTTTTTCAAGGTTAAAAACTAAAAATAATTAAAAATAATGGTTTTACATAAGTCGTAAATTAGATTAGTGACAGAATGCAATATCTAAAAAAGTGTTTTCTTACCTAATATAAATTTTCTATTTTAATTTCATTGTATGGGTGGGTTTTATTTTGTTTTTCATCATTTTTTTTTTATTTGATGGGTATGTGATGTACGTGTAGTTCGACGAGTTAGGCAGAGAATGATCAGTATTTGGTGTGGTCGTTGATGTGTTTCTTTTTAAGAGTAGGTAATTATAACAGCTGAAGTATATTTATGGTCCGAGTGACAGAGTTATTGTAAACATTCTCATGATATTGGATAGCCGTTGAGAAGAGGTTTTGCAGTTAGCACATATACAGGATGTTTAAAAATTGTTACTATTGAATAAGATTGCGATATATGCTACTTAGATTTTCTATATCTGTTTGATAATTTACTGTTTTTTTGTTGTTTTGTATTTCGGCCATTTCCAAAAACATGCGTTTTTTGGTATTTCTTTCTTTTTGCAGTATGGTTGTATCCGGAAAGTTAAAACTGTGTGAATTATTTGTGGCGTGTTCTGTTAATGCTGTGCTACATGAATTAGGAGTTGCTATGGAATTTCTAATTGATAATTTATGTTGATTTATACGTTTATTTAAATATTGTTGGGTTTGTCCAATGTAACACCTATCGCAATCTGAGCAATCAATTTTATAAATAACATGGGTTTGATTTAATTTCTCTATTGGATCTTTTAGTTTTGAATATAATTTATTTTTTATGCTATTATCATTTCTGTATGCTAATTGTATGTTATATTTACCTAATTCTTTCTGAACTTTTTCTGATACTTGTGGTATGTATGGTGCCGATATGTATATTTTGTCTTTATTTGGATTGTTTTGATTTCTGTCCTGGTTGGTGTTGTTAAATATGGGTCCCAAGCAGTTAGGTTGTAAATCTATGTCAACTTGATTTTTATTGTTTTTGTTATTTATTATATGTATTCTCTTTTGGATATACTTATTCATAAAAGGTGGCGGGTAAAAGTTATTTAAAAGAATGTTTTTGATTTTAATTATGTTTTCTTTGTGAAACAATTTATCTGGTAGTAAAATGGCCCTGTCCACGAGGCTGTTTATAACGCTAATTTTGTATTTATTACTGGTTTTTGATTGGAAGTTGGTATATCGTCCCGAACTGATACTTTTTTGATACCAATTGGTTTTAATTCTACTGGTAGATCTAATTAAAGTCAGGTCTAAGAAGTTTATTTTATTTTCATTTTCTGTTTCTAGTGTGTATTTTATTTTCCTGTGTTGTTCATTGAATTTCTGTAATATGTACGGTATTTCATTTTTATTAACGCATAGTAGACAATCGTCTACGTATCGTTTATAAAATGCAATTTTATTTGAAAGTGTCGGTATTAGTTGGTTTTCTAGATATTCCAGAGTTAAATTTGCACATATAGCTGAAAATGGTTATGCAAATTTAACTCTATACCGCTAACGAGGAACGCGAGTGGGGTCTAAAGTGCTGCGGGGGCGCGACGAATTTTTTTACGTAAAAGGGGTGCTCTTGCGCACATTTTGCCCTTATAAACGAAGTTGGTTCGTCCGCCCGTTTTCGCGGGGTGGGGGGTGAATTTTGAAATAATCGTTTTGTCGAAAAAGTGCTCGCCTCGAGTACCGTATGGGACGACTAGACGGGTACAACGCCGTCGAGATCGCAACACAGGAAAATAAAATACACACTAGAAACAGAAAATGAAAATAAAATAAACTTCTTAGACCTGACTTTAATTAGATCTATCAGTAGAATTAAAACCAATTGGTATCAAAAAAGTATCAGTTCGGGACGATATACCAACTTCCAATCAAAAAACCAGTAATAAATACAAAATTAGCGTTATAAACAGCCTCGTGGACAGGGCCATTTTACTACCAGATAAATTGTTTCACAAAGAAAACATAATTAAAATCAAAAACATTCTTTTAAATAACTTTTACCCGCCACCTTTTATGAATAAGTATATCCAAAAGAGAATACATATAATAAATAACAAAAAGCAATAAAAATCAAGTTGACAGAGATTTACAACCTAACTGCTTGGGACCCATATTTAACAACACCAACCAGGACAGAAATCAAAACAATCCAAATAAAGACAAAATATACATATCGGCACCATACATACCACAAGTATCAGAAAAAGTTCAGAAAGAATTAGGTAAATATAACATACAATTAGCATACAGAAATGATAATAGCATAAAAAATAAATTATATTCAAAACTAAAAGATCCAATAGAGAAATTAAATCAAACCCATGTTATTTATAAAATTGATTGCTCAGATTGCGATAGGTGTTACATTGGACAAACCCAACAATATTTAAATAAACGTATAAATCAACATAAATTATCAATTAGAAATTCCATAGCAACTCCTAATTCATGTAGCACAGCATTAACAGAACACGCCATAAATAATTCACACAGTTTTAACTTTCCGGATACAACCATACTGCAAAAAGAAAGAAATACCAAAAAAATGCATGTTTTTGGAAATGGCCGAAATACAAAACAACAAAAAAAACAGTAAATTATCAAACAGATATAGAAAATCTAAGTAGCATATATCGCAATCTTATTCAATAGTAACAATTTTTAAACATCCTGTATATGTGCTAACTGCAAAACCTCTTCTCAACGGCTATCCAATATCATGAGAATGTTTACAATAACTCTGTCACTCGGACCATAAATATACTTCAGCTGTTATAATTACCTACTCTTAAAAAGAAACACATCAACGACCACACCAAATACTGATCATTCTCTGCCTAACTCGTCGAACTACACGTACATCACATACCCATCAAATAAAAAAAAATGATGAAAAACAAAATAAAACCCACCCATACAATGAAATTAAAATAGAAAATTTATATTAGGTAAGAAAACACTTTTTTAGATATTGTATTCTGTCACTAATCTAATTTACGACTTATGTAAAACCATTATTTTTAATTATTTTTAGTTTTTAACCTTGAAAAAGTCCGAAAACTCGGACGAAACGTAGGACAAATTGTTTATGTACTTGGCTGGAAGTCCTCTAGTAATAAAAATAGGAAATAAAGTTTTTCTGTTTTTTATTGAAGAAATAATTTCAAGTATATAATATTTTTGAAAAGCTATTTATATTCACATTTCAATTACATGAGAAATACGTGTTTTCATTTAAAAAAACACTTACCTTTTGTGGTAACGAGAACTGTATCGCGCTATCTATATGTATAAACAAATATGTCTAATGTGTAGCCCAACATATATGGCCATATAAAGCTTTTTTTTGCCAAATCGACATTATAAGGACAAAAAGTTGGTGAGCACCATAAGTGATTCACAAAATAACTCTCCGTGTTAAATTATAAAAGCTAAAATTCTGAAACTGTCACATTCAATATACATTTTAAACCAATAATGTCGAACCAGATTTAATTTAGCTAACGTCAAATAATTGCAAAGTTAAGTTGAATTCCTCTATAGAAGGCTGAGCTAGTTCATTATTTGCCATATCCCACACATTTTCAACGAGAAGAATAGATAGATTAATGTTTACATTAACCGTGATATACCGATCTCCGCAGAAGTCGTTTAGTAGAAGTTTGTGAGAGTAAAACCGAAATAAATTGATTATGAAATTTATTATATACAAGGTGATATGTTAGTTCGAATATAAACTAAAATATTAAAAAATTGTCAACTCAGTGGCTCAGTGCTTATACGTTAAAGGGTCCCGGGTTGGAGTCCTGGCTAGGGCTAGGGCGTTGCTGTGTGGTAGAACACGGTTAGCTACTGTCTATCCTGCTTGAGTTCGAGTCACAACTGCGGCATCTGGTAAATTTCGCAGGGATTCGTTGTTGCGTATTTCTGTCCTGGTCAAGTAGTGGAATAACAATGTGCTAAACTCCGCCAGGATGTTATTATAAATAAATCGTTAAAAAAATTAAAATATACCCCAAAATATATCAGCCCATTTTAAGTTTTGTGATTGTTCTCAAATAATACTGACTAAAGGCTCATGCAATTTAGGACAAAGTTATAATTTTAAAAGAATATTTTTCTACTCTTTTGATGGAGATCAACCAAAAAAATTTCATTGTGGTGCAGGATATTCTAGCTTAATGTTAACTTTTCGATACTTTTATTTTTAAATGTTAACCATTCTCTAGAGCCATAATAAAACAGAAGCATGAAAGCATTACTATAGCAAGTTAAAATGAAAGATGTTTATAACATATTAGAAAAGCTCCTCAACGACAGAATATTCTAGAATTTCAAATATTTGTTAGTTTCATTTCTTCTGCATGCATAGGTTCAGTTGTTTTATTAATGTTTCTGACTGAAGTTTCTTTAAAATATTTATAAAGAGTTATAGACGCAAACAGATCTATTCATCAGTTGAGCAAAGATTACATAAAGATCATTTTTTCAAAGTCAGTTTGCATTTTCTTCATATACAGGGTAGTCATTACAAAACTTTACCCCTCCCCACTTCTATTGTTCATTGTTAACATGTTTTAATGGTGTTTATGAACGAGTGTTATATAATTTGATTCACAGATTACGAAACTGTTTTCAATTTTTTCAGTACTTGTAAACTTTACAAGGGAGGCAAAAGTATTTTCTTAATGAAATAGTCTATAGTGTTTCAATATATAGAGTATATTCAGGATACTGAATACAATGATGACCTGCCACTGGTATTTTTGCTTCTAAAATAACCTTTTATCGAGCAAAATATCAACTGAGTCCAAGTAGAGACTTTTTGGAGGCAGAGGTATAGGACGCCTTTTACATATTCAAATGGTACGGTGCTGATTCAGGAGTGTGACTATATCTTGCTGCTTTGAGGCAGTAAATCACCCTGTTGTTATGCACTGTTTACTGTGTAAATAATCTGCAACTAACTTACAATCCTCTATTTGATTATTAAGTAAATTTGAAGAACCACCAAGTATCAGCACCAAAGATATAATTAGCTACCTAAATTAGCACTATTTGATTTTGTTAGATACATCAGGATCTATTCCTTGGCCTCCAAGTCGTCCTGATTTGAATCTTCTGGGCTATTTTCTATATATAATCTTGAGGGACAAAATTTGTAAACTAAATATAGAAAAATAAATTTCACATTGAAATATGTTAACACGAATGAAATAACGGGGGTAATAGAGGTTTAGGAACCTTAGTGTACAATATAAACAAGGTGACCTCTATATTAAAACAGGAAGCTAGTAGGCGTGAGTATGTCCTCCCGTTTGCAACCATGGCACATTTCGTTCTAATTCGCCTCTAATATAACAATTAAAGTAGCTCAGCCGCAAACGAACAAACGTTATAATTAACAGTTAATTTGAATAATTCTAGTTAAATATCAACCAACTTGTTATTCACAGCATGAAGTAGCATCCCCTACTGAAAGCATTCACTAAAATTGAAAATTCAATTTTCCGCCTCAATGTCAGTAATTTCATTTACCATACAAGCAGTAAATATTTATAAAGCTTTTTTAAATTACAGAATCGATGCCCATATAAAATTTTATTAAATTCTCCGTTAATTTCATTGTAAATTTGTTTTGGAAGGCTAATTATAATCATTAAAACAAGCTCTGCTAGGCGCTATTTCATTACAAAACAGATTAAATTCTGATTTAATTTTAATTATATTTGAGTTTTTTTCTTTACAGTGAGGCACACCTGTGTAGGGGATTTATTCACATAGTTTGTAGCATATTGTAAAAGCATGCCTTGATGCCATCTGTCACGTATAATGGGCGGCAAATTAAATGTGACTTTCAGGGCATTACTGAACAATCAGAAAAGTGTGATATGTTGAAGACTCTTATTGTGTACAAAAAAAAATTATAGTATGCGATAATTTTACACAATATTTTCCTGGCTACGAGCTACCCAACTGCAACATAATTTAGGAAAAACCGTGCGTTTTCGATGAAAAATTAATATTCAGCCTTATTTTAGTAGATTACTAGGAGGTAGCATAATAATAATAGTAATATTAATAATAATAATAATAATCATCGCGCATTCTCTCAGCAACACCTGAGATATAAAGTATCCTTCTTGCGCAGGACTGGTTATGTAAGGGCACCCCGTCAGCTGGAAAAACTGCCAGCCGTAGTCCCACCGCGGCAATTAGCAGCTGATGGGGAATATCCTGTAGAGTTCATCGATGTAGATTTAAGGACGAGGGTTAGCCTTAACACCAGGGCTGACCTAAAGCCACAAGATCTGGCTAGAATGGACGCGGTCATCGATGAGGAACTTCCTGAAGATGAAGACATCCGGCAAATCAACTGTGTCGTGTACAATGCCGCGAAGCAACTCGTCCCCCTGTGAGAGGTCAATCAACCACGGGTTCGAGAAAGCGTATACAAGAAATCGAGGGCAAGATACAGTCGGCTAGACAACACGCTTCTCGGATCCAGAGTTTGGTGCAATACAAGACGAATGGTAGAGTTTTTATTGACAGAATCCGACGCATAACAACCGGATTAAGATTTCAACACCATACTCTAAATCTGACAGTGATGCTTACCATCAAGCAACACTGTCTAGATAGGATCCGAGCGCTCCTGGCTATAAAGAAACCGTTGAAGAGGGAGGTGAGGAGTATGGAACAAAACAATTTGCTCCGTACGAATCCTTCCAGCCTCTTTCAAGAGCCACAGCGTGTTGTAAATAATCCGCCGACTGTAGAAGATGTCTGTGCCACAGACATCTTGAAGCCAGAAGAAGTGTGTACGGCAATCAGTACGGAGGAAGTCCAGCAAGCACTTGTCGGTACCAAGAACTTCGCTGCCCCGGACCTAGACGGCATTAACAACTGGTGGTGGAAGAAATTTCTTTCCACTCACCGCAGTCTGGCTCGAGTTATCAACTCATGGTTGAACGAGGGGCAGCAGATTCCGGACTGTTTCGTCGGGGGACGTACTATAATTAACCCCAAAAAAAGGTGATCTCTCCGACCCGAAGAATTATAGGCCGATTACTTGCCTTAACTTCTACTTCAAGATATTTACACGTATTTTGTATGCTAAGGTGTCTGGTCTACCCCTTATGAGTGCCTTAGGTGATAGTATAGCACTCGTAACGTCGCGATAGGTCGATGGATGTAGGCCGAAATCGCATATATGAGGCATGCGAAGAGTAAGTGCATGAGCGAGTTTGGCGCCTAACGGCAGGTTCTGCATTTGACATCAGGAACCTCTACACGCCACACACGTCTACGGTACTCCAAGGTGATGATAGCACCATCTTGACAGGTCATAATGAATCCCTCCTTGGACAATCGTGCTCTCACTCTTACAGTTTCGTGATGTTTTACAAACCGCAAGAGGGGATCTGAGCTCCTAAGGCTGTTACATGCCATACTCAGTACTACTGTGCTATGTGTAAACTCCAGACTCAAGTGACATCGGCCACCCCGTTGACGTGGAAGATACACACGAGGAACGGACGATCTAGGATGAATACTTCTGTGTATATTCATCATCTGACGGGTATCTCTGTCTAACTGGCGCAGCTCATCTACCGTCAACTTCACTACTTCAAAGGAGTAGAGCAAAACGGGAACGGCAAGCATGTTAGTTGCAGACACGTTGTTCTTCCCTGAAAGATCGGAGAACCAAATCTTTCGGAGACGGTGTCTGTACTTCCTTAATTTGTTTCACATCCTGGATGTGCCTTTGTTGCACACCCAGATATGTATATGTCTGTTGACCATTGACCGTTTATAATTATTATTATTATTACTATTTTCATTATTATTATTTATGTATTATCTTATTTATTATTCACTATTTTTAATTATTACAGACCCTAACAGTACTCAAAACAATCAAGATATTCACATAGATTAAAAACGAAGAATAATCATACTCAAGCTTGCACTCAAATGATATTAATTTAAGGGAAACCCGAAATACATAAATGTACGCAAAAGTTAAAATATTCATAATAATTACAGCATATATTTAAAGAATTGCTACACCCTAACGTAATATACTGACATAAAAATGTTTAAAATTATTGTCATTGGAAAACTTTATTAATCAGTACTGAGTAGCATTATCGCTGTTTGTGTGCATACAATTACTGGCCGATGCAATCAATAAGATGATCATACACTGACTGAGTTACGGCATTTCAGGAATTTTCTGAAGTTGAGGATCTGTTAATTTGTTTCAGGGGTTCTCATTGTCATATTAGTGATAGACATATCAGATGAATGAGTTGACAATGTAAACACAATCATAATAGTCTTTTGAAATATTATGTAATAACCCTTGTCTTGTGAGATTAAAGCATTGTTTAATTATAAAATAATATTATTCTACTCCTGAAACATAACGGGCTTCAACACTGATGACCTTTAAATTGCCAGGAATGTAGAAAAGAGGACTTATGCACTGAAGCCTCATACTATTCATATCATTGAATATCCGGACCGATCTAAAACCACATACAAATGTCGATGATCTCTTGGAATTTTCTGAAAAGCTTAAAACATGATTTTGACAAAAGTTCTGCGAAAGCTTTGATGTAATTTTCTTATTGATGACTCTTCGAAATGTCTTCCATATTTCTATTAAATAAGTACCTATTTTTTACATAATCGAATATAAACTTTCATCCTGACTACAACCACAGCAGAGTCGATGGGACTGTCTCTAATAGTTAGTACGGTTAATATCGGAAAGACGAATTGTCACTAATTAATAATTTTAATTGTTTTTCTACAATGATAATCATGTTGTTTTAAACGTGTTAGACCACCTGATACAATTTCTTGTCTTACTTTTTTATATACATTTATTTCTTCTAGTATGTTTTAGTAAAATAAAATCTGTCAAGCGTTCGTTTCATTTTTGATACTATTATTTCGTAATCAATTTGTGCATAATTATGCATTTATCTAAAACTCAGAACTGAAATCTTCATGATGAGCGATGACAGAGTCATCATACGTACGCAAGAAATATTTCATTTATTCGATGGTAAAAATCCAGACCGGGAACCCGTAACTCGATCAACAATAAAAACAAATCAGGGAGACTGGTAATGTAAAGTGCTTTTGTACAAATTTGCTAGAAGATACCAAACTTAACGCTTTATTGACAGTGAAAGAGAATGTACACCGTAGAATTTGTCAGGCTGGAATGGATAATGATAATCCGTTCTCTTCTGCGAAAAAAATCTTTAAATATAAAAAGTGGCATTGCAAGAGCAACTTGTACAGGAACTATCTGATGAAGATACAGATGAAAGGATGGTGTGAGCAATGCTGATCCGCTTTTAATAAAAGACGTAATTTTTGACGAGTTTACTTTTCAATTGAATGGTAAGGTCGAATGCCAAAACTGTCGATGGTCGGCTACGAAAAAATCCTCATTGGGTGTAGGAATATAACACCTATATCTACAAAAGTAAAGGTTTTTGGTAGCGATTGTTGGAAATAGGATAAATTGGACGAAAATTTAGCTGTAACAAAATATCCTCAATTTCTACAGGAAGATCTCATCCCTTCTCTAGCTAATTTATACCCCGGTAGAAATAACCCTACTTTCCAATGAAAACTTATCGTTCCAACAAGATGGAGTACCTCCATTGAATTTGTGAAAGTACTACTCACTCGCATGAAATATCCAAATTCCAAAGATCTGATAATCTTGACGTTAGTGAATCAGTTATGTGTCATTTTTTGTTAACATTCTTGGCTTTAAATAGCCGATGAATTTCTAAAAATCTTGTTTTTTGTCAAAAAATTAATAAAAAAAAAAGACTTAGTATTGCCGAGGTATGGGCTTTTGTCAAAGCACATTTAATTTTTGGTTGCTTCGAAAATAGTTTTTTTGCAAAAATTGTGTAATGCATTATTTTGATAATTAATTCAGTAATATTGATTGTTTTCGATTTGTAAATTGGATTTATTGGCAAATTAAATATTCAGATTTGTTGGTAAGTTTTAATTTATATTTTCCTGTATGAAAAGACCACATGCTTGATGGTTCATTAAATAATTTTGTTCATAATTTATTTTCAACGTTTTTAGTATGGTATACAAGCTGATATATAATGCCAGCTTATACCCTATTTTTGGATTGTAATTTTGGTTAATACTGCATTTTGGATTTGGAAAAGTTGGTGAGTTAAAGGTAACTGATTTTGGATTGTAATGTACTACCTAAAACTGTTGTGTTTGAAAAATTTTACGTGGTATATACTTTATTCGTCGAGGAAATCCTAGTAAAGATTTCGTACTCCACGACAGTTGCTCTTTTGCCAAGCGAGCTCAAACGGATTACTTTGGGTGTTGGAGCTACCTACGTTGTTTGTATTTTAAAATAAGTGGTTATGAAATGTTTTTTTTAATCATTTGCTGTTTTGAATTTGTATTTTATAGATTGTAATTTCATACATTTTACCTTTCAGCTATTCTAGTGGTTTTATGTTTTTTTTTTTTTTTTTATATATATATATATATATATATATATATATATATATATATATATATATATATATATATATATATATATATATATATATATATATATATATATATATATATATATATATATATATATATATATATATATATATATATATATATATATATATATATATATATATATATATATATATATATATATATATATATATCTTTTTTGCTTAATTCTTAATTTTTGTACAATTTTTTTCTACCATCTCTTTTTTTCTAAATTCTAGTACATCTTTTAAATTTGTTACTAATCGAATTTATTTTAAACCTTAGACATCATTATACATGGCGTCCCATAAGGAACCCCTTGAAGGAAGGTACATAACCTTCCTTCAAGAGAGAGAAAAAATAAATGAGATTTGTATATAAACATATACCTTCAATTATTTTATACTACTTGCTTATTAGTTCATCTACGTAAGTAGAACATAGTTATTTGCCAATAAAATCGAAACGTCGTAAGTTGCAGAAATTAAATTTGGAACATTTATTAACTTCATATTGTTACATGTTTTGTTAACTTTTTATATAAGTATCATAGTTTGTTAGGGTTGCTACCGAGGGGATGAGTGTGAATTTTCGCCATAATTTCTTTTTAGCCTCTTTTGGAAATTTAAAACGAAAATAATGTTAAAAATTACAAAAAAAGGTGCTCTTGCTAAATTTTAATAGGAGCTATCAATTTGGAGTTATTTGTATTTAAATATTGCAATGTAGGCCACCCCTAATATAGTAAGCCATGACAAAAAACAACTTGAACTCTTAGTTTGGCAGTTCTTTCTATAGCAGGTGCTCTTTTTTTATATTATTAGCATAATTACTTCCTCACCCCGCAAAGTGAGGAAGTAATGTATTCGTGAAAAAAATTGTTAAAATTTTTATTGCATTTCTGGATGAATCTCGACGAATTATGCCGATTCACAAAATTTCAGACAGAAAAAGTTGTCTGTCTGTGTGTCTATCTGGTTCGTGATAGCAGCTACAGTTTTTGAGATAAAACTTTCAAAATTGGTACACACATTCTAGAGGTCAAGGAAGAGATTTCGTTGATGAGTAAAATCGGTCCCAATTTTTGAAATGTCAAAATATGTGACTTTTTGAAATGTCAAAGTGACTTTTTTGAAACGTCAAAATGTGACTTTTTTGAAACGTCAAAAAATGTGAATTTTTTTAAAGGTCAAAAATTACTATTATTGTAAACTCCACCACACATCGAATTTTTCTACGGTGAGAAAGTTCTGATCCCCAAGTAATTGGCAGTGATTTTTTATAGCGAAATGTTACTGAATTGTTTTATTTTTAAAATATCATAATAATACTCATTTAATATTGGGCGAAGGCAGGGGAAATTCAGGAAATGTTGGAAAGGATATATGTATTTTAACTTGTTTTATGATTAAAGCTAGACTAGTTAATTGAAAAAACTTTATTTCTTAAACTTATGTTTCGAATTTATTAGAAAGTAACGCCAAATGTTTATAAATAACCAAATTATTTTTTGTTCTTGATGATCTACTGTACTTCTTATGGCAAGCTTAAAATAATATTAATGAGACAATTATTGTAAATAAAAAAAAAAAATTTTTCCTTAAATTACATGCTATATCGCGTAAAGTGATATTTTAAATTGCTGTAAAAAACAATAGTTAAAAAATTGTTATTTGTAGAGGTATGTAATTACCAATCCATTATTGTATACCTATCCTGTATTTACAAATCACTCTAAAACGATGGCTCCTATCGAAATTTAGTATGAGAACCTGCAGTTTTTAACATTGGCGGCCGATTTCCATTTTAAATTTTAAAAAAAATAAAACAAAAATTTACCCTCACCCTCTCTGTAAGTACCCCAGCAAATCATGATATTTAGATAAACATTTAATGAAATATGTAACATTTTCAAATTAAGGGGTTGTAGTTCCTTTATGAACTGATTTAAAGCAAATGTTTATACTCGTATATAAAACTGTACTTATTTTCCTAGTTCTACCGTCACCTTGAAGTAAGTTACTTAATTATGAGACACCCTATATATTTAATGTATATAAGTTACTTTGTCTTTTTTTTTAAATATATTATTAATAAATTGTATACATTTCTTGATTATTTATTTATTCCCACATATCAAGATTGATCTGTAAGACGTTTGGGATCGTTTAAGATCGTAATAATTTATTAATCACAAAAAAACAAATCAAATGATTAGGTAATGAATCCTTTGTCTCCTTAATTTTTTATACTCGTATATCCAATTATCATGAAAAAAGGATTACGAGTCAGTTAATATTCTTATCCAGTATAGCATTCTTTTTTCAAAGTGCCAAAAAAAGAAAATTTATATTACTATATGAAATATTGTGATATATTTTCTAGAACCATTTTTTATAATTACGTTTGCTTTAATTTTAACCAAACTAACATAAGAAATAACAAATTTCAAGGAAAGGTTGGCATAACTATTTTCTTGTGTACGAAAATTGTTATCATATAAGAATCAATAATCAATGTGATGTGAAGTACATTTCAAGATTGTTTTTTTCATTTCACTCCTAATCAATATTCATTAAAACCGTATAATATAAATTCATTGTTTCGTAACTATCCCAAGTCTTTTAATTCACTTAACATACTCCCACCATCCACGTGTACAATACTTGTTGATCGCATAATAAAACTTAAAAAACAACTAAACTTACCCCACTAAGCACAGCAGCTAGCAGAAAAACACTAGAAACGACATATTTTGGCAAGATAACAGCCATTCCGAATTTAAAAAACTTCACAAATACTACTACAAATACTACTACAAAAAAGGTTCAAAATAAATTCTTTCAGCTTGAACTGTTGCTTCCGAATTCAACACGTAACGCTATGACCGTCGCGACGCCCTATCGTCGGTTTTATACAGAAAGGATTTAGCGGGGGGAGGCTCTCGATATGGCGCAGGATCACTTTTGGGAATTGGAATAGAGCCGAAATGGTCCTATTATCCTGTCGGCTGCCTACGAGGAAATTTTGAATTATGGTTCTGGAAATCTGTCGTTTTACTAACTAACCGTACAGGGATTTGCATCCTTTAATTTGTGCGTTTTTAGGGGATTCCTAGAAAACTCGTTTGGTTATAAATAATTCATATCCTTTTAAATCACATATTTTATTTATGCTAGTATTTTGAGGGCCGTTACTAAGGTCTACACTCACATATACAGAGTGTCCCAAAAATGCAAGGTGATGATGTTTTATCAGTATGTTTCCTGTTACAAGTTCCAACCAATGGTGTGTAGCAGAAAATTAATGTTTCACCAAATTAACAACCCAAACAGCATCTTGAATCAAAAGTTATGGATGCAGCTAGATTCTATTTACACTGATTTTAAAAATGCATTCGATCGGATGGACTATACCATCCTGTTACAGAAATGCAAAGATATAGGTCTTGGTGGATCCTTTCTTCAGTGGTTCGGCGGTTAATTAAGTTATAGGACTCTTATAGTCAAAATAGACAATTATAGTTCAATTACATTTTGTTCATCATCTGGCGTTCCTCAAGGTTCTCACCTAGGTCCACTCTTATTTTTAATATTTATAAATGATATCTTATTAGAATTAGAATGCAAAACACTATTATTCACTGATGATTTAAAAATACTTATTAAAGTAAAAAGTTATTCCGATGGTCAAATATTGCAAAATTTAAATAAAATATTAACCTGATGTGTAAATAATACAATGGAATTAAATATAAATAAATGTAAAACGTTAACATTTTCCAAGGAGTCTCCAATATTATTTAATTATGGCATAGATGGAGTGGATCCTGCTCGTGTAAATTCCATAGATGATTTAGGAGTGACATTTCCTAGCGATTTTAGTTTTAACCTATATATTGACAAAAAGATAAAAAAGCATATAAGATGTGTGAATTTATCCGTAGGTACTGTGCTGATTTTAAAGATATAAATGCAGTTTTAATATTGTATAGATCATTAATAGTTAGTGGTTTAGAATACTGTTCAGTAATCTGGAATCCAAAATATAGGAATAATATAAATAGGATTGAGAATTTACAAAATAAATTTGTCAAGTTTATTTTATATAAATTAAATATTAACTGTAATAAGCTTAATTACGATGAATACATATAATTGGCTTAGATTCACTAGAAAAACGAAGATTTTAAACGAGATAACTTTTTCTTTCAAGATCATAAACAACATGTATGAAGTACCGGAATTAAGGGAATATTTCCCTCTACGGATATCATCTTATATCACAAGAAATCAAGAACTAATGTATATCTAACATCATAACACAACATATGGGCAACATTCAATGAAGCATCGTTTACGCCAAAGTATAAATGATATACCTAATGATATTAACATATTTGACATTACTTTTGAACATTTGAAACAATTTTGTAAATAGGATTTGCAGTTCTAGATTGGTATTTCCTTATTTATTTTTATACAAAAATTCCTTCAATTAAAATGCTGTAACATTTTTAGCATATTTAGTTCTAATATAATTTTTAAGGTTAGTTAATATAATAATTGACATCAGTTTTGTACTATTTGGGTTTGCAACCTGTTACGTACTGAGTAAATAAATAAGTAAATAAATAAATAAATAATAAAGTACGAAACATATCAGTATAGTTCGGATATCGGCGACTCATGATATCAAAAGCAGGGTCAGCGCCAGGGGATTTTTACAATACATTATATCTGGCTATAGTTAGTTATAAATTCTGTTTTTATAATGTGGCTTCGTGGTTGAATTCGGTAAGGAAACTTGCTCTCAACCAGGAGTCCCGGGTTCGATACCTTGTGTGGGAGAGGGCTACACATTTAGAGACAGTGGACACACATCCAATATCCGAGTATGCTAGGATCAATTTCTGGTTTAGACAAATTCTAGGTCCTCGATCGGAGACCGAACCCAATTCAATTCAATTCACAACAATTTATAATACGGCGAGGGCAGTTTAAAAATTCATGTACGTTTGGATAATCAGTGCAGTCAGTAGGGTGGATGCATCTGACTAATCAATTAATCGGCTGCTGCTCCATACAGATATTTTTTTTTATTGTCGATTTTTATTTAAAGTTGTAGGCTCATACAGAATTCAAGGTCACCCATCACGCAGTTACATCCACAGTATAACCAGTAGGTACTTTCTCCTTATTGCTAGGCTTCGCCGCCGGCAACCTTCAAGAGCGGTTATACTGACCCGTTATTCTGATAAGCATCATTAGCATCAGTGTAGTAGTGGCCGTTAGAGCGGCGTGTGTGTTATCAGCGAAATAGAAAATAACTCGTGGTGTAAGTGCTTTACGCGTAATTGGTTTTCTGTGACAATTGTATGCATTTTATTTTATTTTAAAATGGGGAACGATAAGAAAATGGTTTACTCATATAAAGGGTGTACAAATAAAAGTTATTGTAATAATCAAAAGTTTTATTCATTTCCTCGTGATGTCGAAAGCTGAGTGACAAACTGTTATATTATTGCAAGCATAAAATATACTGAATTTATTATAGGAGTTGGATATTGTTTTGCAAAAACAAGAACCCTTAATAAAGTAATTTTAAGAATATAAATTGAAAGTATAAAGAAAATACGAAATAAAATAAAAAAACAAAATCTTTAGTTTTGTATTTACAATTAGACAAATGCTCTTCTGCATCTATTTTGAATAATTTCATAATAATTATATACTTATATTATATAATTTTATATAATTGTTACAGAATAAATTTTAAAATGTGTGTATGTTGTAGACAAATTACAAATTAGTCAATTTATGAAAAGTTTAGTCAGTTTTTAAATGATTATTGTTCTGTAAATCCATATTTTTTAATTTAATACTGATAATTTCAGCCAGGCGACGACGGGTTGTTATTAGATTTATGATTTGTTGGAGTAATTACAAAGGTGGTGGGGGTAGAGAAACACTAGTGTTAAAAACTGAATAAAAAGTTCCTCTTACTAAATGTCGATATAACCTATCATTTTAAAGTTATTTGTACTTAAATATTGCAATGCATGATGGGTATGCAATAATCGATAGGTAACTACATACCTCTACAAAAATAATTCCACACTTTTATTTATAAACTGATTTAAGTCAAATGTTTATATACAAAACTCAACTTTTTTTATATTACCCACTTGGATAGAAGCACTTAATTATGGGACACCCTGTATATAAATTGCTTGGAATCTTTACATTTATGTTGACCATCCGTTAAGTGGTTTGCATTTTTAATAAGGACTAATCTTTTCCATTATGATTGTTTCTTCTTCGATAGTAAAATATCTCTTTAGAATATCCCATTTGTGTTAGAATACCCTGTATACATCCTATAATACGTATAGGATGATAAACTACACAGACAATGATTTTTTTTATGTCTTCACAAGAAAAATCTAGGGACATTTTTATAAATTTTTAGCTAAGGAGTTTCGTATCCACAATCTCTTAATGTAGTTTTATTAATCGGTTTGGATAAAATTAGTAAAGAAAATCTCAAATTCTCATTTAGTCGACGTTTCGACAAAGTTTATTGTCTTCCTTAGGACTAATGAGGTCTTTGTTTTTCAGTCAACATAATCATAATCGTCAAATAAATAAATAACGTCGCTTATAATAATAGGATTCTTGGGTCAAACAATGACCATTGGGCAATAAATTGATGGTTTTTAAATAGTTTCAATGCAGATCGATATGAAAAGAGATTTTCTGTTTTGCCTTTACAATCTTTTCATTACTATTATTATTACTATAATTTCTCTATTGGGTCAATAATGAAAAAGTATAACATTATGTAGTGAAAATATCTTTATTAAAATTAGCAGATGTACAATATTTTGAGCAAATAAAAAAAATATAAATAATACCTAACATACATATATAAACAGTAACAGTAATATAAGCCAATATGTTATTATCGTCAATAAGAGTTCGATATGTTTAGAAATGATATTATTTTACATTAATAGGGTTAAAATTTATAATTTGTAGTACATTTTTATTTTAGCCTAGGATTCCTCTTATTAATTAATCTAAACTGTAGAGACTAATAGAGGTTTAGTGAATGTAAAAAAAAATCACAAAAAAAACTGACTTAAAACCTTATACGAAGCCTAAAAAAGATTTTTTTTTAATAGTTCTAAATTTTCAACTTGTTTCTACAAAGAGTATTTAAAATACTGTAGTTTGTATGTGTCATACTGAAACTTTCAAAATTGTACTTAGATTAATGATCCACCAATTCTAAACTCTAAACAAGAGATAACAAAACAAAAGTACTTGTATATCTTCTGAGCCATTTTTTCATAGCAATAAGAAAAATGAAGACTTACCCCCAGTATTAACAACATTTTAAACGAATATTTAACTTAAAAGAAGTTTTAGTGACAAGAAAATGTATTACCACTAATTCCAACAAAATTTAAATCGAGATATAAATACGATAGCCATTAAATTTAATTTTTATTTAAACTATCGGATTATAATCTGATATTTGTATTTTGTTCATAATAAATTATCTTGTCTATAAAACTCCCTTTAAATTAAAGGTCTCTTTAATGTATTGATAATACTGGGGGTGACATATTTATTTCCAGCAATGAGGATTAAAGGATACCATATGTTTTATTCTAATGAAATATTGCTCAAGTAACATGTGGTCCTCTTATAAAACTTAAAACTTTATAAGTAATATATTATAGCAACTTATAGAACTAATTGGTTATATTGAAGACTCTCTCAAAAACCTAATGTAATATAGCCACTATCGAGAAATAGCTAAGCTGTAAAGCAGTTGCATACAATATAATATATACAACTGTCATAAATCCAAGTAGTTTGTATCTATATAAAAGATCTTACTAAGCATTTTACGAAGTAAAAAAAATGGTGTAAGATGCTTTAATAAAGTAGCTTCATCTTTATGCTGTGAGATCATTTTACCAGCAATCTTATTCCACCCAATTGTTTTATAAGCTATTTAGTGAATGCTTCATTATAACCAATTAGTTCTATAAGTTGCCATAATATATTATTTATAAAGTTTTAAGCATAGTGAGAGGACCACACGTGTTACTTGCAAATTCAACACAAATATAGGGCTGAAACAGAAAAAAGATCATATATGCCTCTAGACCAAAATTATGTCATCATGAATTGAATTATTACATAAAATGTGGATTTTTAACAATCAAATTCACCTGTCTAAGGATTTTATTGATATGTCACTTAAATGCTCTATGAAGGTTTTATTAGAATACTTTAGACATCTTCTCAAAATGCTATGAATGTCACTTCTACACAGACAAAGGCCAGAGTACTCTTTTATTAGTTTATAATTGTTTTATAAGTCAGCTTCCTCTTGAAAACATCTCTTATAAAGTAAATAGCACTTATAAACAGCCAAAGTGCTGCTTTAAGGATTTATAACTGCCTCTGTAGTAAACTTCTTCAAATTCTTTCAAGGAGCCATATTATATTTTCTAAAAGTAAATGTAACGGAGCAGCCATTGTTATCAGTTCATCACTTTTATCACTTGAAAAGGAAAATTTTGCTAACCATTTACAACAATCCCTTATAGGGTGGGTATTCAGAATACATGGCTGCATTATTTTATGACAACTTTATAAAAAAATAAAAGTATATATATTTTTTAAATAATTTTTAATAATATCAAATTCAAAAAATTTTGGAGGCCCGTATGTTATTTCGATGTAACATAGCATGTTTCAACAGAAAAGTTTTCTTCGCATGACAAGTTTAGTTTTCTACGGACGACAGCATCTACTAATTTGTAGGCAAAAATCTTCATTCAGTTTCCTAATAATTCGCCATAACAATGTTTATATCGCTATCCCGGCAGCAAACATATTATGTCACTAATGTCTATATGTATAAAATGAAAACAGGCACCTATAACACAACCGTAATAGTGTAAAAAGTATTTTTTAAAGATATATTGGAAACCATAACTCAGTAATTTTCTTTTACAACAAAAACTTCTTGCTTTTTAAGCATTTATATACTTTTTCATTTCAGTTATATCTCTTCAATACAACAACTACAAAGTTACCACATTGGAGTTGCTACAGACACTATAATACGGATGTTTTATAATTGCAAAGCGTACCTCACATTTAAAGCAATCTCGTACTGCATAAAAACTTACTTGTAGTCCTTATAACAGCAACTTCTTAATAGCTCTATAATATGGTTTATAAAAGCTGGTAAAATGAAACAGAGATGTTGCTATATTGTCTACCGAGCCTGTATAAACTGTGCCTATTTGGGGTATATAGATTTAATACTCAAATATTGTTGTCAACTCTTAATTATACAGCATTAAGCTTTATAAAAAAGTGGAATAGATATTTTTCAAGATAGATTTATTGGGGTTCAAAATAAAACAAAGAAGGTTTAGTGCCATATTTCCCAAAAAGAGGAATATGGCATTAAACCTTCTTTGATGGATATTTTTAATGCTTTTAAAAATCAATTTGTGCTACTTGGGTGTTGCCAAAGTGATATTACTATTAATTTATATTTACATTAATTCCATAAATAAATTCCTGGACTGATAGATAGCTTGCTTTACCTATTATTTATTTTTAATATTGGGGTAAGTGATATTTATTTCAAATTAAAATTAAATATACAAAAAAATCTTTAAGGATATCTTCCTTTAAAATCGGAAGTATAATTCACTGACACCAGCACATCTTGTATTCCCGGTTTGTAGTTCTTGAAAGGAAAGTCCCCATGCTGAGCTAAAGATTGTATACCTGTAAAAAAAGTTTGAACACATTAACATGATCATTCGGGGTGTTTGAAAATTGAACCGAAATTTACTGCAAGTCCTGAAGTCTACCAGCAGCGTTCTTTTAAAAGACTGTTCAAGCATATTAACTGCACCACACTATCTATTTTGAACCTATGTTTGCAAACAAATACATTTCCTGATAAGTGGAAAATTTCAAAAATTTGTCCAATTCACAAAAAAGGCAGTAAATATGATATACCAAACTACCGCGCTATAACAATTGTAAATAATTTTGGTAAGGTATTCGAAATTGTCTTACTACATACAGGATGTCCCAGCCTCGCGTCGGCCAAATGTCCTGGCTCTCTTATTAGAGATATCGAAAAATTTTAAAAACGGGGTGTTCGAGGGCGCAAAGATGCATGGTTTAAAAATAGTTTGAAATATACAGGGTGATCCATTTAGGCGTGACGATATAAACTTATATTTTTTTAAATGGAACACTAGATATATTACTACATATTTGAATTCTCCTTGTAAGGACGGCTCAAATGATATGCCACTTGATGGGTCTGCGATGGGTCGATATGGGTGAGTTTGTACCAAAAAACATGCCTACTTTGTGTGCTCACTGTGACGTAACGGAAGAACATTTTGAGATCTGGTTTATGCCAAAAATTGTCAAATACCCTGTAGTTTACGCTACTCTTATCGGATTTAACGAAATCGGTCATTTTTTTATCGGGTGAGTCAGAGAACTATCATGGTGCAGATAAGTTGATATCATTATTTTCGAAATTTTCTTACTGAAATGAGCCGATTTCCGCGAAAATTCACAAAACAATTGAAAATTGAGCGTCATTTTTTAATAAACCTCGAATTGTGCCACTTTGCCATCAAATTCTTGGCACCCATGACAGATAGACCCTTGAATTTTTATATCAGTGGAAAGCTCTTTCAAAGGGATTTCCTTTGGTCTCATAATATACAGGGTGTTCTATTTGAAAAAAAATGAGAAAAGTAGATTTGGCGTTTCCTGACTCACCCGGTATAAAATGACCGATTTAGTTAGATCCGATAACAGTAGCATAAACTACAGATTATTTGATAATTTTTGGCATAAACTAGATCTCAAAATTTCTTCCATTACGTCACAGTGAGCTCAAAAATTAGGCATGTTTTTGGTACAAACTCACCCATATCATGGTACCGACCCATCGCAGACCCATCAAGTGGCATATCGTTTGATTCGTCTTTAAAATGGGAATTCAAATATGTAATAATATACCTAGTGTTCTATTTAAAAAAACATAAGTTTATGTCGTCACGCCTAAATGGATCACCCTGTATATATCAGAATATTTTTAAACTATACACCTTTCCGCCCTCTATCACTCCGTTTTTGATATTTTTCGATATCTTTTATAAGAGAGCCAGGACATTTGACTGACGCGAGGCTGGGACACCCTGTATATGACATACCTTATCCGCAAGTCCACCGACGCGACGCATTTGCGTATATCAACATGGGTTTGTTCACAATGTTCTAGAACTACAAATCTACTTTTCATAACATAATACTTAGTACACGTTATAGTTATAGATGGTGGTGGACAGGTGGATGTCATTTATTTGGATTTTTCTAAAGCAATCTACAGAATTGACAATTATTTAAAAAGAAATGATAGTCCTTGGGCCATTTTTAATACTATCTTCGTAACAGAAACCAATTTGTACAGTATGAGGTTTATAAAGCTATCGAATTTATATCTCAATCAGACAACGCACAGACTTCAGTATTGGGCTCCATATTGTTTAGTATATTCATAAATGATATCGTTCTTAATCTTCAATGTCCATCTCTTATACGCTGATGAAAATTTACCATAAAATAGATCTGATCTGACTATAACAAATTACAGGCATACTTAAACACACTTGATAACTTGTGTAGAAAATATAAGTCGTCTTTAAATATTAGTAATTTCAATAATATCACATTACCAATACATATTCGATTTAGACCAAATTTAATTCTTTCATTTTTGTTATCAAATAAATAAAAACAATGTAATCTAATTTCCCGAAATTTTTAATCAACTTTTCTTTCATAATAACAGTTCAATATGACCAGACCACCGTTTGAATTATTTTTCTAGCTTATAAATATAACCAGAGAATACAGTGTTTTACCTAAAATTATCACCCTATAACGTTAGATTTCAATAAAGTATTACTGAAT
Organism: Rhamnusium bicolor; assembly: GCA_029963845.1. Lineage (NCBI taxonomy): Eukaryota > Metazoa > Arthropoda > Insecta > Coleoptera > Cerambycidae > Rhamnusium > Rhamnusium bicolor. The sequence goes on from JANEYF010004157.1 coordinate 156,205, forward strand.
TAGCAAGAAATTATGAGACAATTTATTTTGCGTCTTTCTATCATCACACATCAGATCATAATATATCTTACCTCGTTTCTGCGCCTCCTTTTTCCGATATCTTATCAAATTAGCTATAACTTTCCTGTATTTATAATCACCATTTTTATTTTCTGGAAACTTTTTCAAGTAATCTTCATCTTTTCCTGCAGATGGTTTTAAAGCTCCTGTATGGGTCATTGGTTTAAAATAATGTCCTGCAGTTTCATCATCCTTTTCTGTTTGTTCAGATCTACCTGATCTCATCAAATGGGCCAATTCCGAAAAAGTTGACGCTGTGTGTTCTTTGTTTCTAATTCATAACTAGTAAATGATTTGACCTACAACAAAGTACAACATAAAATCTTAGCAAGCTGCAATTTTCACGCAAAACTTACGCTGCAACACAACATAATCAATAACAGCATATAAAATTCAACTTTAGCAAAAAAAAGTCATTGTAAAATTGTAAAATTGAGAAATATGTATTTCTCTAAGAGTAACTTGTTGAATTTACCATTGAGCAATGTGAAACTGCAACGTCTTGGCATAAGTTTTATAGTGAAAGGACGCGGAGGAGGCTCTCGTTACGCAATAAAGATACTCCTATAGGATAAGAAATATTGCCGAAATGGGACCACTATTCGGTCATCTATCCACGCATCGTTTCTTGAAATGACGTCGTAATCATATGCTACGTATTTTGTTTTTCTGATTGGATTGTGATTAATTCTATAATCAGTATTTAAATAAGTTTAAAATCCTTGGTTATAATTTTTATTGTACGCCAGGTTAACGATTTTAGTTATTTTGGCGCATTTTTTAAATTTTTTATCATTTAGAAAGCAAAATAGGTGGTCATAATGATACTGATAACAATAAAACGTCCTGACTTCATTTTATTTGCAACAAATTAAATTGTGTTCACATGCAAACATACTTTTTGCATCTATACCCTATTATAAAAATGCTGCTCAGATAAATAAACATTTACAAATTTAAATCAAAAAACCGCTGCCAATTACTTGGGGATCAGAACTTCCTCGCCGTAGTAAAACTCGACGTGTGGTGGAGTTTATAAAAAAAGTAATTTTTGACGTTTCAAAAAAAGTCACATTTTTGACGTTTCAAAAAAAAGTCACATTTTGACGTTTCAAATAAGTCACATTGGTGGAATGTCACTAATACTTTTTTTAGACATTGGGACCGATTTTGCTCATCAATCTCTTCCTTGACCTCTAGAATGTGTGTACCAAATTTGAAAGCTTTATCTCAAACACTGTAGCTGCTGTCGCGAACCACACAGACAGACACACACAGACACACAGACAGAATATTTGTTCTGTCTTGTGTATCGTCATAATTCGTCGAGATTCATCCAGAAATGCAATAAAAATTTTCAAAATTTTTTTCACGAATACATAACTTCCTCACTTTGAGGGGTGAGGAAGTAAAATAACTTTCTATATGAGTTACACATAGGGTTGTGTTAAATATATGAAAATAAATAACAATAAATCCGCATGACTGAAGAGAAATCTAGTTGCTTCCCAAATGGTTGAGGCGATACTTTCAAAAAAAGGTTTACAGAAAAACCTGATATTTATCAGAAATTATGTCAACCCAGTTATAGTCAGGTATAAACACGAATTTCTTAATATAATCTGGATTTCTGATTCAATACTAATAAAATGTCCCCTACATGTAAGCTGGCGTACTGTGGACAATTTATATTGGCTACATATTAACCAATTATAGAAGGTTATGAGACAGCTGATATTTAAATCGAGTTTACAACATACGTTGTTAGTCTATTTCCGTGATTATTTTTTAATGTTTTTATTTTCCAATCTTTTAGCAATGTTTTTAATCAAGTGTTTAATTTTTTCCAATTACGTTGTTATTATAGTGAGAATAATCTAATTATATTATCTTACTGAGAACATTTTGTTGTAATTTGTTTTTGTCCAATGACGTGTTTTCTGGTTTAGACATCTGTCACCAGTTTTGCCTTAAATTTTAAAAACTGAACTAAAAACGATTTAGTTCAGCGTCAGTAGAAAAAATTTTCATACAAACTAAAGATAATGCATGTAAAAATACTTTGGTAAGTAATAATTCGATACTGACACATTTCCCAATGATTTTGTGACAAAGTTTACAAACTAAAAGAAAATATAACAGTCACGGACGAAACATTTACAATAATTGTGTTTTCATGTTCAAAACTTTAGCACAATTTAATTTTGATGCACTATAAATTTACTTTATTTAGTTTAAATTGAGACAATTGTTGAAAAAAAAATGTTAAAAAGTTATATTTTGTCTTTCTTTCACATTTTTGGGACTTACTACCACGAATAACTCTTCGTTATCTATAAAATATAGTTAGTTAGTGTTATTGGAAAAATAAACTTCTGCGCTTGTGCTTACGTCAAAAGATTAGTCAGAGGGTGTCTTTTGACAATAATATGAGACACAAAAATAATAATATAATTCCCTAACGTGTCGGAAAACGAATCTGTTTCCTTTTTCATAGTTATTTATCTTTTATTCTTTCATGAGGCATTTGTTATTGATTTAATTGATGAAATCACTATTAATATGAGTTACTAGAATCAACTGGAACAAATTTTTTCCCCATCACGGCCTTCTACGGTAAAAATAAATTTGAAAAAAATAAAAAATTCCTTGAGTAAAATGTAAATTTGGCAACGCTATCTTATGCAATTTGAGTTGTAGATTCCAAAAAAACATAAAATATACTAGGTGATGTATTTAAAAAATCAAAGGTAAACTCTCGTTGAAACCGGAAGTCAGCCGTTTTGACTATATCTGCATGTCTATCCGAAATTAGGTCTAATACCTTTGTACCAAATTTCGTCTAAATCGGTTCATAATTGAAAGATATATAAGCATGGCCCTAGTCTCGTGGCCACTCGGTATATCATCCTGATAAAATAAAATCATTCAATTCAATTCTTGACTTACCTCAATTAAATTTTAATAGCGTACCTTTAAATCTTTCATACAAATTTTTAAATAATTATCAGCGTCGTTAGACTCTATCAATAATATTTACAGTGAGTAAATTTGTCGGCTAATTTTCATTTTTAGCATTTTTAACCGATTTTTAGCCGGTAAAAAAATCCGGACGGTAAAAGAAAATTGAATTCTAATATATACCCCTACATTAGTCTTGGTCTGACTTTTAATTTGATATCAAACATGTATATATAGAAGTAATGCTTGATTGCATTTATTAAACCAGATAAAAATCGGTTCAAATTGCTAAAAATAAAATTGGCCCGTAAATTTACATCACTAATAATTCATGTCATATATTTTAATAATTTCTTATTAACATTGTCATTTTTGTAACGAAATTAGACATTTTAAATATCAAATTCTTAAATTTATCCTATCCCATTTTATAAGGTCAATTCTGTTAAAAATTTCAGTTTACATCAGCTTTATTTAACTACTTGGAAAATATATTATATTGGCTTGATATAGTAGACCCGATTTATAATCTTTCATCAAGAATATATTTTTTGTAAAGACAAATACAAAAAAAATTTGGGTCCCGTGGACCTCCTTTCAGCTGGCCAATTTGTCTCATCACCGAACTTATTATTGCCTTTGGCCTTTAGATCATGTGTACCAAATTTGAAAGCTTTATCTCAAAAACTGTGGCTGCAATACAACAAACATGCAGCCAATTTTTTTTTCGTTATGTTTTTCAATATAATTCGTCGAGATTCGTCCAGAAATGCAATACAAATTTTTTTTATTTTTTTTTCCCGAAAGTGTACCTTTTTTCTTCTTTCATTCATTATATCTCTTCTGGTGGTACCACATTCACCAAATTTAATGTGTCAATATAGGGTGGAAAATTAAAAATGAGCCATAGTTCAAGGGTAGATTCTTTGGACTAAAATATGAGGATATAACCAGATATGATTTGGTAAAATGTTGCTGTGAAAAAAGAACTTTTTTCATATTCTTTTTACGAAACGTTGTGATACTTCCGACTAGAAAATCTGATGAGAGCGTTATTTCCACGTAAAAAAGGTACACTTGGTAGAACTAGATAACTCCAACCGTTTTCGAGGAAACTGTCTTCTAACTAGAAAATCTGATGAGGGCTTAATTTCCACGTAAAAAAGGTACACTTGGTAGAATGTGATAACTCCAACCGTTTTCGAGGAAACTGCCGTTAAAAATTTCACTAATTTTTTGAAAGACAAATTCAAATTTAATGAAACAAATTGTATTTATTGAAAAATGTACAATACGCAAGTAAAAACAAGAGCGTAACAACAACTCTCTCTCACTTTGTTATGAACTAATTGGTGCAACTTCGAGTAAATATTCGATATAGTTTCCACCTCCTTCTATGTCTTTTCTAATTCTTTTGATAAAAGATTTTCTTACATTGAAAATACATTTTGCTGTCCTCTAATAAAATTGGCTGCGTTTTGTATTTGGTCCCACAGTTCTCTTGAATTGATAGTATTTGCACAGACTAAGGTCTTCATATGTCTCCACACATAAAAATCCAAAGGACTATAATCAGGACTCCTTGATGGCGGTTACCACAACGTTTCGTCAAAAGAAATGAAAAAATTCATCATCAGATGCAGCTCCTGCGACGCCCACTATGGTCTAACGTGATGTGATACGTAAATTATTGTTTCTTAGGTTAAGAAATGTTCCTTTACCAAATTTGGTGAAGATCGGTCAAGAGGTTGTTGAGTTATTGCAAAAAAAAACGAAAAAAATTTCAACTTTGACACCCTATATATTTTTCCACAGCAACATTTTACTAAAGCATATTTAGTTATATCCTCATATTTTGCTCCAAAGAACCTACTCTTGAACTATGGCCCATTATTAATGGTGCACCCTATATTAGGTATAAGAAAGTAAAAACTACTAAAAAGGTTTTTCGTGAGAATTGGTAATAAGTGTTTTTGCCAAAAAGTTAATGTTTTAGGAGATATTCGCGAAAAACTAAATTTCAGTGTCATTTCGTCAATATGGCAGCTAACGTCGATATCGTACGAGGGGAAAACTTAATATTGTTAGCGGGAAATATAATTAAATCGATTAAAACAAATTCCAGATTTCCTGGAATTATTTCTTTATTGGGTCTTTTTTACTCCTTGACGCCTGGCCTATAAATAATTAAATTTAGGTTTCAACACAAACCGTGCAATTAAATAAAGTCAAAGTTAACTTCTGAAAGTTGCCTGAATTGATGCGATTTCGCAAATTCCTATTAAACAGCCATAATTGGTTGTAATCTAGATCCCTGTCAAAGGATTTTAAGAATTTATATCCAGATGCTGGATAAAGTGGAAATATACAATACGACCACTGCAGCTAATTTCCTGTGAGATATAAATGTAACGTACTTTTTCCAATTCAATATAAAAGTTTTCATTGTGTAAAATGGGTTCTTTATTCGTGGAAACTCTCATAGAGAGTGGCTGCTCAAACGTCAATAATGTTTACGACAATAAAAATCCAGTTTATTTCTGATACAGTGCGATTCAGAACAACTTCATTGGCGATTATAATATGAGTGCTGTGACGCCGAAGAAAAATGTTCATCAGATCATCTTTTTCACTTTAGGCTGACCCCTGGAATTGAATTACTGTCAACATTCTTAGGCACTTATTCCCATGATAATTTTGCAACAATTAAATAGTTGCCGAACATGCTGCCGAACAGGAAAATCTGTTTCGGCAGCATGTCGATAAACCCCAGCATGGTGTCATCCATAAGAACATAGAAACACTGACATAACGTGGCGTTACGAGGGCTATACTGTAACGATAATTTTAATAAATTATGGTTACGACCTTGCTATCCTGTTTTAAATCGAAATGTCCTGATTTTGGTTCATGCGCGAATCAATCACTTGACGAGTGCACGGGCAGAACAGAACGGAAGAGTCTTTGGGTGTTCTTCGAGTAGGGAGGTGAGCGTAGCAATTTATTATCGTCAAATTATTAATTTGAAGTATTTAATAATTAGTACAATTTCATTTTACCAATTTGAGCATGTAGGGTATTCCTATGTTCTTGATAAAGTAATTATTTCCTTATATAGGCTTTAATATCGATTTTTATCGAGTTTTATTAGTTTAATGTAAAGCTCGTTGGCTAATCGCCATATTTGCGCGTCCTTTACATTTAACTAAATTCATGAGTTTGGATAACCTTACTGGCTCTATAGATGAAATTTATATCGTTTATCGTATCTTATTAATAATTATCTTATCGTACCGCGTAAATTAGCATTATTGTTGCTAATTTGCTACCCTCGCTTACCTGTTGGACTCAAGTCCTTTTTTTCTTCCTGCTGAAGAACACGCAAAGCCTCGTCGTGACTAAAAAGTCTGTCTATTTTGATGTCAGTTAATTAAATTTTTCTTTATTATTACAAAGCTACATATTTTGAATTTACGGATTCATAAAGGCTGTTGCCTAGATTTTTAGCTAGTATTAACGTATTGAAGACGATTAACTTGATTTCTTAAAGTTTATTACACTACCGATTTTTACCGTAAATAACGTTTATAACTTAAAGTACCGCACCACTTATCTTTTCTGTGGAAATTAATAGAATTTATTTTTGTGAAAATTCATATAATTTATTTAAATAATAAATTATTCCTTATCTTTCTTTATCTGAAAATTAATATAATTTATCTAAAAGGTAAAGAAGTATCTTTCTGCTTTCCTGTTATACTGTTACACGGTGTGACAATGAAATAAATCACTATATTTCAGTTGCAGAACTCATATTTATTTTTTCCTCTTTTATATTTGTTTAAGCACATTTATTAAATTGTGTTTCAAAAACTTATTGTCGGGTATTAATTTTTCCTTTGGATGAAGGTATATATTTATGTTTGGTAAACCTTATAATTTATTTCAATTTTCATAATTATTATAAATAATTATTATCGTAATTCTTAAGAGTTATCTTAGTGTTTTTTTATTTTTTACCTTAAATTCATTTTTAAATTGAATTAATTAAACCATAAGTTATTACTTCCAAGTTGAGTAATTATTTTGATTAAGTAATTATCTTTTTACTATTTTTGTCTCTTAACTATTTTTTCTTATCAAGGAAAATAGTATAACTTTTTTCAAACCTTTGGATTAAGTTGTTAGTATCTGTCGGTAATTTTCTCATCTAGAAAATTGACCGAGTAGTAATTTTTTTAACTAATTCTATTAGTTTATTTTAGTACTGTTTATACACAGTAGTTTTTTCTTTTGCCTTATTGTATTTTTTCGTTCAACCGTAGCTTCACCTATACATATTTTCTGTATTTGTTATTAATTTTGACTGGTAATTTTTCTTTTATGCTCGAGACCGAGAAGAAGGTTCAACTATAAATCCCATAGGACAGGGTATTTTTTTGTTGGTTGAAATAACCATTTAGATCAGCAGTAGCCGTTGTTCCCCTAGGAGTTTGCAGTCTATATCCTCGCCAGGAAACTCCGCCGAGCTATAGTTCGAGAAGGAACAAGACGATCAACCTGGAGAGACTCTATTGACCTAGTTTGGAATAAGGTACTGTCTGTCTGTCTGTTTATAAAATCTATAACCTGCCAGGTCTTATCTTTCATCGTACCAGCCAAAGTAATAAATTTTGTAAATGTTGGGGTAGTTGCGGGGAAGGAAAAAATACAATCTCCTTGGTAATATTTTTTTGTTCTGCTTCACAGTTTTAATTTTCCACTTTTCCTGTTGTAAATAATTTTTTTTATTTAATTTGTAATATATTTGTTTTTATTAAAATTCTGTTTTTTATTTTTCTAAGAGGGACGGGTCTGTTCTCACATTCTCGAGTTTGTTGGATTGATACCAGTAACTATTGTTATTAATATTTTTATTGATAACATGGCGCCCAATTCTCTTGTCTTTTAATTAATTTAATATCGAATAAAAAAAGTAGTTACCGGAATCATCCAGCATTCTATAAGTGATATTTCATAAGGTTAAACTACAGTAATCACTATTTAGCTTTGTTGATAAATAAGGCTAAAAGCATCTTTGAAAATATTTATCAACATTTAACAACTGTCCTGACCTACGAACCCACCGAAATCACTGAGCAGCCGACAGACAACATAAAAACGTAACCAATTGGACCACTCTTTGTTTATGAGAGGCCTAATAAAACAGGTAATTATAAATTATATCTTAGAGTGGTTACATAGAATTTCGGGCCCCACGTTGGGCGCCAATTCTATGTAACCACTCTAAGATATAATTTATAATTACCTGTTTTATTAGGCCTCTCATAAACAAAGAGTGGTCCAATTGGTTACGTTTTTATGTTGTCTGTCGGCTGCTCAGTGATTTCGGTGGGTTCGTAGGTCAGGACAGTTGTTAAATGTTGATAAATATTTTCAAAGATGCTTTTAGCCTTATTTATCAACAAAGCTAAATAGTGATTACTGTAGTTTAACCTTATGAAATATCACTTATAGAATGCTGGATGATTCCGGTAACTACTTTTTTTATTCGATATTAAATTAATTAAAAGACAAGAGAATTGGGCGCCATGTTATCAATAAAAATATTAATAACAATAGTTACTGGTATCAATCCAACAAACTCGAGAATGTGAGAACAGACCCGTCCCTCTTAGAAAAATAAAAAACAGAATTTTAATAAAAAAACAAATATATTACAAATTAAATAAAAAAATTATTTACAACAGGAAAAGTGGAAAATTAAAACTGTGAAGCAGAACAAAAAAAATATTACCAAGGAGATTGTATTTCTTCCTTCCCGCAACTACCCCAACATTTACAAAATTTATTACTTTGGCTGGTACGATGAAAGATAAGACCTGGCAGGTTATAGATTTTATAAACAGACAGACAGACAGTACCTTATTCCAAACTAGGTCAATAGAGTCTCTCCAGGTTGATCGTCTTGTTCCTTCTCGAACTATAGCTCGGCGGAGTTTCCTGGCGAGGATATAGACTGCAAAAACTCCTAGGGGAACAACGGCTACTGCTGATCTAAATGGTTATTTCAACCAACAAAAAAAATACCCTGTCTTATGGGATTTATAGTTGAACCTTCTTCTCGGTCTCGAGCATAAAAGAAAAATTACCAGTCAAAATTAATAACAAATACAGAAAATATGTATAGGTGAAGCTACGGTTGAACGAAAAAAATACAATAAGGCAAAAGAAAAAAACTACTGTGTATAAACAGTACTAAAATAAACTAATAGAATTAGTTAAAAAAATTACTACTCGGTCAATTTTCTAGATGAGAAAATTACCGACAGATACTAACAACTTAATCCAAAGGTTTGAAAAAGTTATACTATTTTCCTTGATAAGAAAAAATAGTTAAGAGACAAAAATAGTAAAAAGATAATTACTTAATCAAAATAATTACTCAACTTGGAAGTAATAACTTATGGTTTAATTAATTCAATTTAAAAATGAATTTAAGGTAAAAAATAAAAAACACTAAGATAACTCTTAAGAATTACGATAATAATTATTTATAATAATTATGAAAATTGAAATAAATTATAAGGTTTACCAAACATAAATATATACCTTCATCCAAAGGAAAAATTAATACCCGACAATAAGTTATTGAAACACAATTTAATAAATGTGCTTAAACAAATATAAAAGAGGAAAAATAAATATGAGTTCTGCAACTGAAATATAGTGATTTATTTCATTGTCACACCGTGTAACAGTATAACAGGAAAGCAGAAAGATACTTCTTTACCTTTTAGATAAATTATATTAATTTTCAGATAAAGAAAGATAAGGAATAATTTATTATTTAAATAAATTATATGAATTTTCACAAAAATAAATTCTATTAATTTCCACAGAAAAGATAAGTGGTGCGGTACTTTAAGTTATAAACGTTATTTACGGTAAAAAATCGGTAGTGTAATAAACTTTAAGAAATCAAGTTAATCGTCTTCAATACGTTAATACTAGCTAAAAATCTAGGCAACAGCCTTTATGAATCCGTAAATTCAAAATATGTAGCTTTGTAATAATAAAGAAAAAATTTAATTAACTGACATCAAAATAGACAGACTTTTTAGTCACGACGAGGCTTTGCGTGTTCTTCAGCAGGAAGAAAAAAAGGACTTGAGTCCAACAGGTAAGCGAGGGTAGCAAATTAGCAACAATAATGCTAATTTACGCGGTACGATAAGATAATTATTAATAAGATACGATAAACGATATAAATTTCATCTATAGAGCCAGTAAGGTTATCCAAACTCATGAATTTAGTTAAATGTAAAGGACGCGCAAATATGGCGATTAGCCAACGAGCTTTACATTAAACTAATAAAACTCGATAAAAATCGATATTAAAGCCTATATAAGGAAATAATTACTTTATCAAGAACATAGGAATACCCTACATGCTCAAATTGGTAAAATGAAATTGTACTAATTATTAAATACTTCAAATTAATAATTTGACGATAATAAATTGCTACGCTCACCTCCCTACTCGAAGAACACCCAAAGACTCTTCCGTTCTGTTCTGCCCGTGCACTCGTCAAGTGATTGATTCGCGCATGAACCAAAATCAGGACATTTCGATTTAAAACAGGATAGCAAGGTCGTAACCATAATTTGTTAAAATTATCGTTACAATACTACCATCTAAGGCACTCGTACGGGGTAGACCAGACACCAATGCTCCCTGGAACTACTCGTTCCCGATGGTCAGGCTAATCCAAGCTAACAAGTCTGACATAGGAGAAAAACATCACCTTGAAGGAGTAGAAGAAACGGACCAAATACCGCGATCTTCGGTATAAGCTCCAAGTGCTGTACCCAGGCTAGTCAGTCAAAATGGTCGTCCTAATAATCGGTATACTCGGAGGGATAAAACCTACGCTGCTCTCGGATCTGAAGACCATACCGGCCTGCGAAATATCAGATGAGTGGCTGGCAGGCCAAATGCAGAAGGTGATCATTCTAGGTTCTCTCCGTCTGCTTAGGGCACACGATTCTGGTATCTACAGTTACTGACCCTGCGGGATGTGGGGAGTGGCTGTGGTTAATGTGCCGGCGCGACTCCCGTGAGGCATCGTAGGCCACGGAGGAACTGTTCAGCGTCGGGAAACCAGAAAAATTAAAATAATAATAATATTTATTGGTGCTAATAATACAAGAGTGTTTACACAAGTCAAAAGTGGAACAAATACAACATAATATAAGAAATGTAAAAAATATGCAAATAAAAATACATACATCTATACATACACATATACAGGGTGTCCCACCACTGCATCGATCGATGTAGGGAAAGTACGCACCAGAAAATTTTGAAAATTTAGGGAGCTACTAACGGCAGTGTGGCCAATCCAATTAAAATAATTACAAGCATCTGGCACCTCCTGTTATACCGGAAGTCGATACCAACTTGCGTATTTTAAATGTAATACACTATATATTTTAGGATTTTCGAAATGGGCATAAAATTCTGAGTCAAAAACAAACTCTATGCCTAAACCCAACCGTTTTAGAGATATTTGACATTAAAAAAATTTTGACAGGTGTAATGGTTTACAATAAACTTTATAACTTTCTTCATGTAAAAGATACTCATTTGCTTTTTAGCCTGCAGAAAGATCATAAGGTGAGCTACGCTCTATAGTTTATAGAAATTCAATGATAGTATACCAAGTGTTCAATTTTTGACGTTACATTTTGTAAACTTCAAACCACGAAAACTTGCTAAAGTCAAATAGAACACCATGTATCTTTTTACATCAAGTTATGTAAAACTAAATTCCTTTTTTAACACGCTTTTATTAGCTTCACTTGTATGTTTGTTTGTTTGTTTGTAACCGACTCTTTGGACTCAATTTTGACCCAGTTTAAACGGACAGATTTAATTGAAACTTTGTACACTTACGAAGAACCGGTAACAATACAATAATTTGATAAGTTTATATCATTATCCCGATCAGGATCGCCAGAATTAAATAATTTCCTTTCCTCACGTATCCTCTGCGTGAGAGCAAGTGGCTTATTACTGTGTGCATATTCTGTGATTCTCAGTTCGTTCGATGGCCGAGCGGGCTAAAGCACAAGTCTCAGTCGACGCGAAACGACGGACTCCTCGGGCGTGAGTTCAAATCACGTCTATGGCTGAAAAAAAATTTTTTTTTTCAGAAGTATCTGTTGGATCGTAATATGTTATAATATCAGCATCAATTAGCAATATAAATATAGTTTAAAAAAACTAAAAAACACGCTTTCATAGCACGTCAAACTAAAAAGTGAAAAATAAATATAGTTTAAAAAAACTAAAAAAAACACGCTTTTAAAGCACATCAAACTAAAAAGTGAAAAATAATTATTAATATAAACTGAAAACAATAATGAACGAAAAATACTAGTATTATTGTGAAAAAAAAGCGTGGGGCGCTTTGTGCCATATTTTTCGTATATCGAGCAACCCACGCTTTTTTTCACAATAATACGTAATTAAAAGCGTGTTTTTTAGTTTTTTTAAACTATATTTATTTCTGATATCAGCATTGTGGCGATTTAAGTTACACCTTTTTGAAATATTTGCGATTTTCTGTCTGTTTCTAGTCAAGTTGTCTGATGCTTGCAGGTAAATGGTTAAATAATCTAATCGCATGATAATTAGTCCCGGTGCGAGTTTTAGAGAGGCGTAAAAAGTCTTGGTAAATATTTTTAATATTTTTTGTGGAATATCCATGAATTTCATTATGTGAGGTGTATTTGTTTTAATTTTCTTTAATATACAAGAGATATTGCAATATATATGTGCTTGGTAAAGTCATTATGTGTGACATTTTAAAACCCTATCTGCAATCTTTATATTTTAGACCAGACACAATTCGTAATGTTCATCTTTGGAGGGCGAAGACATTGAAACTATGGTTGGAGAATCCCCAAACCAAGATAATATGAGAGAGGAATGTATAAGGCCACGGTATGCTGTGATGAGTACTTTCTGCGATACATTATTAACGAAGTTTCTAAGCAGATATATATTTTTAGAAATTTTATTGCAAAGAAAGTGTAAGTGAGATATATAGCTTAAGTCTGCAAGCGGTGTTTAGTGAAATACACACATGGTGAATTTTCTGGTAAATGTTAGAAAATATAGTTGTGACCTATTACCATAACATCATTTTTAAATATTTCCTAGATACCTAACTCTACTACTTTAACTGGATATAATTCAATTCGTGACTTTGGTGTTACATTTGACACAAAGCTTAGCTTTGATAGTCATAATATTATAGTTTCAAAACTTGTACTCATGGTCTAAGTAATTGTAATAAAATTTTACATATGCTTAGTTTTAATTTTCTCAAATCAACATCTAGACAAAACCTTATATTTGATCTGTCCATGCTTAGAACAAATATTGTTCAGAAATAACCGCATCTATTTAGATTATGCAGTGATTGTAATAATTTCAGCAGCTTTATTGGCATATTTAACTGCAGTAGATTCGACACAGGAATTAAATTTATAAGTTTTATAATTACGGTTTTATCATTGAAATTGCATTTTCTTTTTATTCCTGCAATTTCTTATCGTGTTAATTAGGTATTTCTCTTTTTGTTAAATCTATTTATTTTGTAATTCCTACCCTGCAAATGAAATTTGTATCTGTTCAGTAGTGTATAATAATAAATAAATAAATACTGTAAAATGATTGAGATTAATTCATCAGAAGAGTAGCCCATCCAAAATACGAACGTATCGAATAAAAATGTAATCAACGAGTGGAAAAAATTGAAAATCGATGAAGAAAATAAACTAAACAATAAAATTTTATTTTAATTTATAATTTCTGTGTCTCTAGCTTGTTATTTTAACGGCTAATGAGATTAAAATACATAATACCGTTTCAAAAAATGTAAAAGCCTTAATATCTGCGCTTATCTCCTAAACCCTTCAGAATAATACCAATTCTGTCATTTTCTGGAACACCTTCTAATAAACAAATCAATTGTATCTCAACTACTAATTAAAATAGACCTTAATTTAATACAACACTAAGGAGGATATTTTAAAATCCTCAAAAGGAGAGGAAATAACAATAGTAAAATGAAAGCTCTCATTTTCAAAAAAATTCTTAAATCCGAAGTATCTCCAAAACTATAAACTTTAGACATATAATACCCTTACGGAAAAATGTTGAGAGAGAAGTTAAATCATAGAGGGCTCTATTTTAAAAAATTCCTCCATAGCGCCTCGCATTAATGAGTCACCGTATATTTCACACTAATTTTAAAATATAGAACTTTAGGTATAAAAGAAAAATTCCAGATAAAGATATACGAGTATATCTCTATTTTCAAATTCTTCATTCTCTAATATCTATATAATATTCTACAAAAGAAAAAGACGAGAATTTTCCATCACTACCTACGATGCAACAAATTTGACCTCCCTACATATTATAGCATGAGCCGCTACTGATTCATTTAATAGGGGGGACGAAAAAAATATTCTGAGAATATAAATATAAATAAGTACATGCTTATCAGAGTGCAATAATATAGTATTTGTGCTTTTCTACTGCAATGTAATAAACCTTAGGTAGAAGAAATTTAACAACTATCCTTAATTATTATTAATTCTCTAAGAAGGAACAGAGGTTACAATTTTATATAATCGACACACTGCTGTATCATTTTCGGATTCCAAACTATGTTGTTTAAAATTCGCGATGCACAATAATACCAAAACAGAACAAAAAGACCAAAAAGAAAATCAAAACTAACAATATCTAAAAGTCAAAAAAAACATAATGGACAGCAGATTGTAAAAAGTCGCTGTAATTCGATAACAATATAAATTTAATTGTAGTTTTATACATTTATTTTAACAAGTATGACATATCAAAACTTACTTCAGATATTTACTAATAGTTGCTGTTTACCAATGATTTCTGAAGTCATTGCTGTTTACAGTTTGAGGACAGGGCAGGCTCTAAATATTTTAAGGTTCCATTTTTTAACTATAGATTAGTTCTGTAAAGGAATGAAACTAACAACATTTAATTCTTTTGGAGTAAGGCGATACATAAGTATACGTATTGCATAGTTGTAACAAAATATGCTATAAACAATATCTGTGAAATATTTTAATCATTTTTTCTTTGCCGAAATAAATCGAAAACAGTGGATGACAGTACTGAACAAAATGATTCAGTAGATTGCGGCGTGATTGGTGCTTTGCCGATATGCATTTAGTTTTAATTGAATTGTTTGAACACGACCTCGGCACAAGAGTGTCAACGTCCCTTAATACTGTACCCATTTCTAGATGGAAACATCATAATAGATTTAAACAAAATATTAGGGTTAATCTTAGGCTATAAATGAAACAATAAATATATGCTTACGTTCTTTGCAATGCAATAAACTTCAGGTAGAAAAGACCTAACAAACTGTCCTTAATTAACTACTATTTTTTTAAGTACGAATACTATTTCTTACTTATGTTAATGCTTGCCAAAAATAGTAATACAATCGTAATGTATTAAATAGTTAAGAGGGCTAATCAAAGTAGTGTTTGTAAGGTAATTTTTCAAAATTTATTTCTTCCATACGGTTTGGTCAAATTACACCAAATTTGGAGGATCAGTAGTTGAAAGTGTACTAGAGGGTACATGTATATCTATTTTAATTAATTTTCACTTTATGTAGGGAAAATTTATAGTGTAAATATAAGTGAAATTTGAACATGATTAGCTCCTGATTTATGATATCAATCGATAAAATTCGAGGTAAAATTCATACATGTCTTCTAGAATGAATGTTCATAATTATGCTCAGCAAGTTTCAAACTTTTATGCCGTACTATTTGGTTAAAATGAATTTTCTAAATAAGTATCTTTGTAATTACAAATGGAGCAAGGAAGTGTTAACTTCTATCGGGAATCGCACCTCAATGAAGTTGGTGAATAAAACGTCCAGTGAAAGTATAGTCAAGAGCAAAATTATTTAGCGGCGCATGTATAAAAACTTTCTAGAGAGTGACACAACTATCCAAAGCTTTTTCCCGACTAGGCCCCTTAATATGGTCAGTTGTTAAATAGGTTCTCCTTTCTTAGCTTACTCGACCGCAGGAAACTCTGTTCTCTTTTGTTTTTACACAAACTAATTCACAATCTAGTTGACTGCCCAAATATTTTAAATATGTTGAATTTCCATGCCCCTGCATTTGAAACACGTCATCAGAGAACATTTTATCTACCTACCCCACGAACAAACGTACTTAAGTTCTCGCCTTTGTACTTTATGTGCGAGACTTATATGTCCATTGAGGATCAGCTTGATATATTTGATTGCAGTTGCAAAAATAAAATGTATATTCACTTAGTCATTTTAATGTATTTTTTAACTGTTCTTAATGTATTTTTTTATATTCCATTTTTTATATATATTTTATGTATGTTATGTAAATAATGTATATTTTCCCACCCCGTAATTGGTTTTTACTGTGGGGTGGTGTAACTAAATAAATAAATAAAATAAAAAAATAAATACGTAATAAAAGTAATATTAATTTAGATTTTTTGCATATAAGATTGTGGTTTTTTGTTTCATAATAAACGTTTTATTGGTTTATTTATATTATTGTTTATTTCCAAGAAAGAGTCTCGAAAATACAGGTATGTCTAAATTACATCGAATAAACGTTAAAAAACATCTAAAATTTTCCATATCTTTAAAAAACGTAAAATAAATAAGAAACAGTCTTTAAATTGACCTAAAATCAATGTATTTTAGATTTTATTTTAGACTAAAATAAATTTTAGCCAATCTTTATTATTTTTGCAAGATATCAGTGATGTACGACCTTTTAGATAAATTATTTTAGATCTAAAAATAATCATTTAAAATATTACAAATAATATAAGAATTAAAAAAAGTATGTGTCTTAACCCCTTCAGACCTGAATTAAATTGAGCGAATGAAAATTTTTTTTTTTTATGAAAATCAACTTATTATTGATCATATAGTACATTCATATCGGTTTTGCAGAAAAAAAATTCTCAGTATTTTTTTAAATAAAATGTACATCGTGATGTACAAAAGGTCCTAAGTGCTGTAAATGGTCAGATTGTAGGAGAACAACGGGTCAACAAGAACTTGAAAAAAGATGCTTTAATGTTTCAATACTACAATAAAAAACCATATATCAAATTAATCTAACTTCTTATGATCTATGAAATGAGGAAAAACAATTTCTATGTTTGAATAAACACAGATGAATTTTGCATTTATCGCAATAAACATGGCTTCTTCCTTTACATCCTTTATTCTTATACCTAGTCGCCTCCTTTGAATCATCAAATTGGGCATGTGATCCATCATGTCCCGTTGTATATCCGTACAGGGACGTTTTCCACCCCGGTTATGCTGGTGATGTGAAGGGGAAAGTGAAGAAGCGCAAGGTGAAGCGGATGGTGATGGGGACATACCTCGAGAAATATTCTAGAGCAGATAGAGGCTCCCTGCTAGTATCTACTTCTTCTGGGAATTTTGCCATTGGAGATGGTTGAAAGGATCCCGGTTCCATTTTATTTCTATTCTCTTCTTCTTTTTCTGTGCGGCTGTATTTGGTGCTTTTGTCTTTGGTTTTTTCTTTGCTGTCTCTTTTCTTGTGGTCTTTACGGCCATTTTTGTAGTTTTTTCTCTTTCTTGTCTTTTTAGGTGGTTCCTCGGTTTCTTCTTCCACTTCGTCCTTCTCTTCCTCATTTTCTTTATTTCCATTTTCAACTTCATAATCCTCATCTTCATTTTCTACTTTACTATTTTCCTCATTATTTTCGACCCTATTATTCTCCTCATTTTCATTTTTCATTACCTCAATTACAATATCTTCCTCTTCGTAGTTGACTTCATTTTCTTCAGTAGCGATATCATCTAATGCTTCTACTTCTGTTCGATTCATCGTGTCTTGGCCAACTCTAATAGACATAGCAGATGTTGTAGGCAGGTCATCGATCAAATCCCCATCTTCATCTTCATCAGGACATCCTAATTCTTCTATGTCTGAGAGATCTCCATTTTCTACCAGATCGATTAATTCTTGAATATACCGAGGATTACTTAAATCGTATCTCTTTTTTTTTTTAAATATAATTATACTGTTAATTCAAAGATTTTAGTATTTTTTACAAAAAAAACCTTAATTTTTAAAATCACATTACAAGCACTATTTGAGGTCGGATGTACATCACCATGTACAATATATTTTTCATGGTCACATCACTTGAGACCATATGTACATGAGAATGTACATCACTTTTTATGCTCACATACTAAATCATTTTCAATAATTTATCAATAACTGACAACAGACGTGTTTTTTTAAGGTTTTATCATTATGTTACTATTTAATTTGCACTATTTATCTTTGTAATTTTGGAAATATCAGAGCAAGAATTTGACTTACCTGTCGAGTAACTTGTAGGTAATGACACTGACGCTTTCAACTTTTGTAATAGGCGAAGTTTCTAATAGATGGCAGCACAGACCCTGTTTTTGACACAAAACATTTACATGAGCATGTACGATGGGTCAGAACTGGTGTTAGTTATGTTTTACAAGAATTCTGAGAAGACAAATTCAATGTACATCACCATGTACGTAGGGTCTGAAGAGGTTTTAAGCTTAATTTTGGATCATAATGTAAAGGCATATTGTTTAGAACATCTAGAACATAGTTCTTTTGGGCATTTCATATATAACAAGTTTTATTTTTTCTAACATTTCGGTTTATTACACAGAACTACAATAAATATATTTTAAAACACAGTTATGGTTATTTCACATAATGTAATATTTACATAATGTAATGTCAAGTAACCATAAATGTGTTTTAAAATATTATATTAATTGTAGTTCTCTGATGATGGTGTAATAAACCGAAACGTTAAAAACAAAAAACTAGTTATATTTCACCGAATATCAGAAAAAAATATATCAAACATCATTTGATATAGAGGCAAAAAAAAATGTTCTTAAAACGTCTACGAAAATACATCATAAATACATCTAATTAAGATAAAAAATGGACATATATCTGGTGGACATTTAAGTGTCATAAAATCATCCGACTTTCTAATGATTTTGATTATTTTTAGATAGTCTTTCTTACATCTTTTGTACATTTTTAGACGTCTAGTTCTTCATGAGTACAACGTACAATATTAGATTGGTTGTTTCTATTCACTATTAAATAGTCTTACTTATATCTTTCATATTTTTTTTTTAGACGTCTAGTTCTTCAGGATTCCAACAACGTACATCTTTAGATTGGTTGTTTCTATTCAAAATTGTTATTATTTTATCTATTGACAACCTATTGTTTTTAGGCAGTTTTTATAATATTTTTATTATACTTTATATATTATAAATCAATAAATTCATTATTTGGCAATAAAAAACTGTAGTTCATTTTTTGCAGATATAGCAAATTTCCCGATTTGAGTAAACATTCTGTTATGTTTGCGGTAGTTTCCGAATTTGGTACACACATTTTAGAGGACAATGAGAAGGATAGGTCATTGATAAGTTAAATAGGCGTGCTGAAAAAGGTCTAAGGGGGTCCCAAGTATTTTATTTTTAACTTTTCCAAAAAATTATTTGTGATGAAAACTTATAAATAAGATATATTGTATAAGGCCAAAAAAATGTGTTGTGCATATGTTTAAACAAAGCTGTAAATTGAAATTTTGTACACATTTTCATATCGTAAAAGTTTGGGATAAATTTGATAGTTCCTAAAATTACTCCGCACAAAAAATGTGGCTATATTCCTCCAAATATTTATATCTCTCAAATTGTAATAATTCAGTTATATACAATTGCTTATTGCTACATTGTTAGTGATACCTACTTTTTTATTATTTTTTGAAATGTTTTTCTATTTGTATTATTTATATTTAAAATCAACAATTGCAACTTTGCGCTTGTGACAGACGAAACTCTTGGGGATGACATGCCAGCAGAGGAAGAACACCAACACGGAAAAGCACCGTAAGAAGCGTCGTAGCCGACAGAGTCAGCCAGGACTAGGGGATGCCTGTCAAAATGGTGCACACCTTCCGCATTTGCGGATGAGGTCGATGAGTGAGCAGGCCTATCTTTTACTAGACTTAGTTCAAGACTACAGAAGTGCATTCCTGGAGTGGGTTGGAACCTTTGATGTGAAGATAACACTGACGTAGTTTTCCACGAAAACACCAAAACACTATATACTGCACCCGACGCTCGTTTCGCCAACTAAGTTGGCATCATCTGAGGATGATTAAAACTGCATTAGTACATGTTTATGTTGGACGGACACGCCAAGCCAAGACAAAGGTCACACGCCTAACCACGATTATTCCATGCATGTATTCTTATCAGAGTATCCATAATGGAGTATTCTAGTAAAGTAATAAATGCCTTGCTCAGGTATTTTTTAGCGCGGCGCGCTGGTTAACGTACTAGTCTATCGAACACATCTATCGAATGATCGATATCAACAGTTTTGTGCACAAACTATTAGCTCTTGTCTTGGCTTGCAGCTCGGTGCGTGGCTTTTGTCGTGCTTGTCGCGCCGACTTGCAGCTGGGCGTGTGGCCTTTATTGTGCTTGACGCGCTGGCTTGCAGCTCGGCACGTGACCTTTATCGTGCTTGGCGCGCCGGCTTGCAGCTCGGCGCGTCGCCTTTATCGTGCTTGGCGTGCCGCTCCAACATAAATGCGCGCTTAAAATTCAATAACAATAGTCCCCCTCGACCTCTGTCGTCCCAGAATCAAAAAATTGTATTGTGAATGTGGTAAATATTAACATCGATGAATCATCTAGACCTTTTATATTATTAAATGAAATTTTGCAAAAAATTTGCAAAGAGAGAGTAATAACAGGAAAGTGACACTTAGTATTATTTTGTTAAACGCTCATAAATGTATATCTAATCATTTGGTAGATTTTTTTAACTGGTTAAGAATCCTTAGGGCCGATGTAACCAGAAACAGTGTTAACATCACATAGTGTGTCATGTATCTATGGAATTATAAACAGAAAACTGTCATATCTGACATTGGAAAAATTTGATACTACCAAAGCGATTTTCTTGTTAGTTTTAATAACGGAATCAGATTATTTTCCGAAAAGTTCACTTTACGTGATGTGACAAAGACTGTTTTCGATCCTAGCTTGTAACAGCACTGCCACAACTAGCCACTTCTCCATTAACCAAGCAGGAATTTATTTGCTAAGGTACCCTTAGTTAAGCGGTCTCTTTTAACATAAATAGATATGTATACACATTACAAAAAATCTGACATATTATTGCATCGTATATATGCTTTTCTAGAAAAAAATACGTATAAACTTTTATATTTCATACTCTCATTCTTATCTGAATGTGCTAGTATAAAAGTTTTAGGCATATAATGAATCAAAAACAACACTTACAATACATTTTATCATAGAAACTATTAAAACAACTACTCAGTCTAGGAGCAAGAGTGCACTGAATTAAATAACAGTGTCTTAGTACTAGAAACAAAAAAGAAATTGAGATTAAAAAATATTAACTCACCAAAAAAGAAAATTTTCACAGTCAAGAAATGATCTCCTCCAGTTACAATACAAAAAACGAAAATCCCTAGTCCGATATATATCTACTTTCATTCTTCTGAACTCGTCAGGGGGATAGACCGCATATAAATTATTTATAAAAAATATTTAAATCAGATAATCCAAAATATGAATATTTGTCACATATATTTTGACATTGTGAATTGAAAGACAATATCTAGATTAATTATTGTAACTTCGGTAATCATAATGACGTTCATAACCTAAACTGAAAAGGCCCATTCTTTTCATACATTTCAAAAAATCTGACATATTATTGCTTCGCATTTATGAACTTCTAGAAAAAAATAATAAAATAATTATTGGGTAATACTAAAGCACTCTTTCAAACTTAACATGATAATAATAATCAATACCTATAGACTTTTATATTTCATACTGTAATTCTTTTTTTGAATGTACTAGTGTAACAGTTTTAGGCATATAATCAATCAAAAACAACACTTCCAATACATTTTGTCATAGAAATTATTAAAACTACTCAATCTAGGAAATCATTTCTGGACTGTGAAAATTTTTTCTTTTTGGTGAGTTAATTTTTTTTTCTAGTACTAAGAACACTGTTATTTAATTCAATGCAGCTCTTGCTTCTAGACTGTATATCTTAAATGAAATAATTTATAATTTTTTTTGAACAAATAGGTTTCTATATTTGGGGAAACAGTGTATGAAGAATCTCAACGAAGAATCCAAGATATTTCAAAAAGTAAATAAAAAACGGAAATGGTCGAGTTTGTTCCACTCCAATTATGTATTTCTTGTGGTATTTCGTTAATTTTTGATACAACTGTAATTTATATAAATCACTATTTGTTATGCAAATGTTACCTTATGTGAAAATGTTTTAATTTTATTATTAATACTCGTAATAATGAAAATACCAATTAGGAACATATCAATTTCACTTTATTGCAATAATAATAAGACAATTTTATATTTTACAAAATATTTTTATACGCCCCTGAGAAACAAGATGAATCACCTAGTGCTTGTTTTGTGTTGTTTCGCTTGTTTCTCATAGATAATTCTACCTAAGTAATATAATATAAAAGAGAAATGAGCATCATTAAAAAGTAATATTAGAATATTGTGCGTAAGTAACTAGATAAATAAATAATATGCAGTAAGACAAGCACTGAAAATGAAATAATAAAAACCGTAAAAATCAACAATTAATCAGGAGAGAACACAAGTGAACGTGATGACAACTAGGATATTAAAAAACATTAGTAAGAATGTTTTCATTCCGTCGAATAAAATGTTTTATACTAAATTTATATTTACTTATATTTGTTATTTTTTTTTGATTCGATAGGTAATTGATTGTATAGTTTAGGACCAAAGAAAAAGACATATCTTTGTGTATGAGTTTTTCTAAATAATGGTATATTATTGGAAAGATTCTCAACAAATCTGGTTTCCCTTAAATTTTGACGATTGTCATATTTTGTATTATTCAAAAACATCCATATAAGACATTGGTAAGTATAATTCTTTCTTATGTTAAACAGACCAGTTTCTTTATATAACAGTTCTGTTGAGTATAACCTTACTTTAAAAATTATTTTGATTAATGTATTTTGCAGAGCTTCTAATCTATTTAATACATTGTTGAATAAACCACCCCACACACTAATACAGTATCTTAATACCGATTCTATTAAAGAATAATAAATGATAAGCATGTTTTTTTGTCAGAACTTGAAAATTGATAAACTGTCTAACACTTTTTCTGATATAGGAGACATGTTCTTCCTTCTTCCCATCTCAAGTACACTTGATTTCAAAAAAACCTGGTACAACTCTTGTAATCGAAAATCTTAATAGTTTAGTTGTGTGCATATGTCTGTAAGTGGGGCTGGCCAGGCATGTCGAGAGGGGGTGGAGAAGAGGTGATTTACCCCGGACCTGGTTTTTTTGGAGGAGATCGGTTTTCTTTGTGTTAAACTTATTAAACCTTTTTCTTTTATTTTATTCAAATAGAATTTTAAAAAATAATTAGAAAATAACCTTTTCAAAACATTTTCAAGCCTGCGATATTATTGTTTAAAAAAATTATATTTGTTACGGATAATTCTACTAACGGTTGTAATTAAAATACTAACTGAATAATGATAATTCTATTTTTAAAATAAGAATACAAAAATACCACTTGAGATAAAAAAAAAATGTAAACAATGCAAACTGAACATAAAATACAATAAAAAAAATAAAATAAATGAACTTCAATTACGTAATACAGAATTAACTAATATTTTGTCATTGCTCCATTAGCGTCTAAAACTGCCTAAAGTCTTGCAGGCATGGACAAAATCAGATTTCTTGCAAGGTCAACTTCTTGCGACAAGTTCTCCCAAGCGTCTTCAATTATCCCTTCCAATTCTTGGGCATTATTTGGATGGTTATTTAATTTTCTTATATGTTTCACCATTATTCCCCATACATTTTCAATTGGATTTAAATCCGGACTTTTAGATGGCCACGGTAACAACTCTATGTTTTTATTAAGAAACCATTGCCTGACACGATGGGCCGTATGTATGGAGCAGTTGTCTTGTTGGAAAATAAAATTATTTTCCGGAAACACCTCTATTACTGACGGCAACATAATATTGGCTAATATTTCAATATATTTAATGGAATTGAGATGACCACCACTGTTCCAACACACACCTAACCCATTTAGGCTCATCCAAGCCCAGACATTGACTGAAAACCTTCCTGATATTTGTGGATCGAAAGTATATTTTTCGTCGTATCTAGTGGAAGGAGGCCTATATACGCGAACATGTCCATCGTTACAGGATTTAAAAAACCTTTTCGTCAGAAAAGACAAGTTGTCCCCAGAAGTCTTCATCATTGATTATATAGTTGAGTGCAAAAATAATCATACCCTGCTTCTTTTCTTCTGAAAGTTTGTATTTTTTAGCCGCTGAACAACTCTTCAAGTCGCTTTGTAGTTTTATTCTTCTGCAAGCAGTAGATACCGAAGCAGGGAAATTTGTCTCTGAAATTGCATTTACTGCAGTCTGAAAAGGGTTTTCTATTAGGTAATTTATAAGATTTTCATCTTCTTGATTATTGCTCTTTCTGGGCCTACCGGAACCAACTTTACGGGATACCGTTTGGTTGGTTTCCCTTTGTTTTTTAACACTCATTATCATGGTTTTACTCACATTGTATTCAGCAGCAAATCTTCTTATGGACCAACCATCTTCAATTTTAGAAACAATTCGAAATTTTTGAATATCTGTTAGATGTCGAACCATTTTTAATAATGACGCCACTGATTAACGTCAAAGTGACATTTGTAAGATTATTAATATCAATCAAAGAACGAATGATTTACATAGATAAAAGAAAGTGTACCAGTTTTTATTGAAATCAGCTGTACTGATAAAGTATAACACCAAGATATTTAATTTTTTTTATATGTCATTATTTTTTGGCCACTCTGTACAATTTGAAAGTGAAGCGGTATGTCTTATTTGGATAATTTGAATTTAATTTCCTATAAGCAATAAAATCATTGTCCACTGGTTGTATGCTAGTGGAGGACCTTCATCGAATGGGGGGCTTGGGTTCTAGGAATATTTGTGAGTCCCGTAGACGTATAGAAATCTATCAAAAAAGTAGGTACGGAAATGGAAAGAAAAACAAATTATCTTGAATAAATTATGTACTGAAACAGATAAGAAACCTATGATAACAAGGAACTTTTCAAGTCTATCTTGCAAATTGTACATATAATAAATATCTACTATTGAAGTGAAGGAACAAAATTTTTACCATACCATGAATATATGAAATGTTAAAAATAATAATAAGTTATGACTATCAAAATAATCAATGGTGGTAATACTAATATCATAAAACACAAAAAACAGGTAAGTACAAAAATATATAAAACATGCCAATGAAATTCGTCTGCGTTTTTAACGGCAAAAATGTCATTAGGTTAGAAATGTCGATAGATGCTCATACTTATTTTGAATTTAAAAAACGTCCAAGTCACTCAGTCTTCTAAAAAAGATCACTGTGCCAAAACCACAGTCACAAGCAAAGTCACAAATAAAATTGATCTTAAGAAATCAGCAGCTTGAAATATTTTAACTTCCGAAGCAACATTTTATCAACTACCGACTACTTTTTCACTAATTTCGACGTCAGAATTATTACAAATAGTAGTCGAGTAATAACTTAAATTTTGTAGTTGTAATACGACGTCGAACCAAATATTGCGCCGACCTCGCAAACCTACTGCTTAAGTCTGGACGATTTACCAACGTTGATTTGCCGTTGGAAAACGACTTAATAAGGTTTGATATGTTTTCAAGTCATTATCCAACGTTGATGAGACGTTGACAACTGACTAAAATAGGTATGGTTATATTTTGAATAACTTACCAACGTTGGTTAGACGTTAACAGCTGACTAAAATAGGTATGGTTAAATTTTGAGTAACCTACCAACGTTGGGGTAGACGTTGGTGATTAACTGAATAGGTCAAGTTTGTTATGGAACACTTTCCAACGTTGGTTAGACGTTGGTTAGTGGCTTAATAGGTTTGGTCCTTTTTAGTTATTAACCAACGTTGGTTAGACGTTAATGACTAACTTAAGTAGCTCCGATTAATTTTTCGGTAATACACCTACTTCTGTATAACGTTGGTAGCTGACTTGATAGGTAGCTACATTCATCTCAAGTAACATTTTACCGACTACCGACTACTTTTTAACTAATTATAAGGTCAGAATTATTACAAGTATTAGTCAAGTATCGTCTTAAATTTTATAGTTATGATACAACGTCGGAGCAACGTAGCTTGAACCTCGCAAACCTACTATTTACATCTAGCACATTTACCGACTTTGGTTTGATGTCAGAAATCTACTTAATACGTTGAGTGTGTTCTTAGATTATTATCCAACGTTGATTAGACGTTGGTAACTGATTAATTAGATTTAGGTAATTTTTGGGTAACATTCCAACGTTGGTTAGACGTTGCTGACTGACGTAGTCGTCTAGCAACGTCGGTTGGACGTTGGTGTTAGGCTTTTGGTAATTGGTCTAACATAACCTCAAAATTAATGTCGATAATTCAGATATTGATAGATATATAGTAAAGATTTATACACCAACTGCAATAGACGGTCGATATTATCATGATTGTTTGGAATGAACGTTAGTGTTAGTGCAGATTTCTGCACCAAAGCCTACTAAAAGTTGGTGCAGGTAAAATTATTTAACCGTGAAGTCGCTATTAGTAAAAATAGTTGCACTTATTCCCGCCTTCACCATATTTTCTGGTTCCACAGAAGGAAATAATGGGCGGCCATGTTGATTATGTGTATAATTATTTTAAATACACAAAATTTGCCTCTTTTTTCAAATAAAGTAAGCAAATAAGTTTTTATTTACTCGTAAAATTAATTAAACAATATTTCAATTGCGCTTTCTTTGGAAAGAGAAAATATTTTTTGAAAGTAAAAAAATAAAAATAGTACTTTCGTTCTTAAAATAAACATTATTCTTATGGGTTCTCTATATTTTTCGACTTACTTTATATATATGTATCAATAAAATTTCTTTCGTTTCAGTTTTTACCCCACCAGATCTATTAAAATTTTTTTCGAAGTATTTTGTATATAATACGTACTCAATGATAAACACGCCTTATCCATTTTATATAAATAGATAGGTACGACAAATAGAATAATATACAAAATTGCTTAGTTTCACTACCTACACCCGACTTTTGTAGGTCAGATTAAGGGCAAATTTTAAATAAGGTTGGTAATAGGCTGACAACCAACTTAAGCCGACGTAAAATTTGGTGAACATTTGGTCGGTAATCACAACGACTAAAGTCGGTCCTCTACGTCGAATCGACCCATATTTTATTGATCAGATTAGGTCAAATATGGGTCATCCCGACGTTTTGTGTACGTCGCACACCGACTTTTAGTTGCGAACAGCAACGCCGGTTGGTCGTCAGAATGTTGCTTGGGTTATCCTTGAATATATTTCTGAAATTAATTATCTGAGTCAGAAATTAATCAGACGACTTTTATCTGGATGAACCAATTCAAGAGTGAAAGTTATAAAGGGGTATGCGTCAAAATTTTCGGTTTTAAGGAACTTCCGTAGAAAGATATTAAATACCATGCTCCATATCCTGACAAAGGTGCTACGTGGCACACACAATACAAGACTTTGTATATTAATTGAAACATGTAGCCTCCGGTAAGGACTATGTGTATTTTTACTACCTTTTCCTTGAATATTTCGATTCAGTTTTGACACTTACCACCTGGTAATTTCTACTCTTCAATTGTTCTGCTTCCTTCACTCTTCTTTCAAAGCACGTATCAAAAATTTTGATCTATAAATTTAAAATTGTCATCATTTTCGTTTTAAATTACTGGCCGCGATTAGCACTTGCACAGCCTTCCAGCAGCGTTTCCCTTGGATGCGTTATCACAAAATGCAATGTTGTGAACGTGCCTATAAAGTCATAAATTTAGGGGAATTTTATTTTTAACGTTTATAAAGTTATTAAACATTTTATAAATCTGTGATTTATTGTTAAGCGTGAAATGCAATATCCGGCTGATGTTGGTGGGCCCTCCTGGATTTAGAGCCCGGGTTATCCGAATCCTCTGGACCCCTTTTAGTTCCGCCTCTGATACACTACACTTCTCTCATAGCTTACAGAATTATCCTAAAGCTAGTTGAACTTGGACAGGATTCATATTTACAACCCCAAATAATTCGCAGGTAAGGGCAGATTAAACCATTCTAGGAAAGTGGTGCCAACTGCTGGTAAAAACATGTTATTATCATATAGGCGGTCTCCCTCTAACTCATACATTTTCTGCAGTAAAAATAAAAGGCCCTAGGAATTATATAGGTAAATTCTAATTCCAATTGGACTTCTAGTCTAGACTTTTAAAATGCGGATCCAGCGGATCAACAGTAGTCATCTCAACTTCGTGCTGTGATAACGTGCTTTAATCTACTTCTGTGATATTAAGTGTTTGTTGTTATAGTATAAATTATACCTTATGTAAGTATGTTATTAACAATTATAACAATATTTGTGTTCATTCTACTGTAAAAGTTTACAATGGGCACATTTCAATAGTGTTTTAAAATTATAGTTTCATCAGTGATCTTGAGCTGCATAAGTTATAGCAAAAACAATAGCTTATGCAGCGTTTTTTACCATGTACCTATCCAACAGCAAACTAAATCGCTATTAATTTTTTTCTGTGAATAACGATATCCAAAAACGGGAAAAATGGTCTGATTTTAAATAATATATAAATTTAACAGTAGGTCAATCTAGTGGCTACATTATTTCATTAATATGTATAATAATATCTAATATATTGTAATGTAAATAGTAGATAAGTAAGTGACTTTTTTTTGTAGAGTAAAGTTTTTATATTAAGGTATATCGACTAGTTCAAGCATAGAGTAGGTGTATGTATGTATTTGGTACCATGGAACTAGTGTACACCTGTATCACTGGAGCAGGAATATTTAATAGGTAAATTTTCCACAAATACAAAGTATGACGCTGTGACCATACCAAACAGACCCCGTGATACGAGTTTAGTATAGAATCCACTCAATAACAAATAAGTTTAAACCAGATTTGCGTTCAATTTAACCTATTAAATGTGCATTTTATTTAAAATGGTACCATCGTTTCAATTTTTGGTTATGATGGACACCTGGTGAAAAGACCAAGGCCGTTTCTCACTTTACAATATCTACTAAATAATTTCATAGAAAACAATATAAAATGTTTATTTGCAAATCTCTGTGTACAACTTCAAGAAATTATTTCCCATTTCCAATTATAAGCATGCGTAGTGTCTACGATTTTATTGCTCCACCTATTGTTTTTTACACCAATCTAAACGATTGACTTTATCGAAATAACTAACAGTTCAAAAA
This sequence comes from Rhamnusium bicolor, assembly GCA_029963845.1. Taxonomy (NCBI): domain Eukaryota; kingdom Metazoa; phylum Arthropoda; class Insecta; order Coleoptera; family Cerambycidae; genus Rhamnusium; species Rhamnusium bicolor. The sequence goes on from JANEYF010004157.1 coordinate 185,901, forward strand.
TTACTTTTATCTGTACATCCGCTTGTTTGTTTTATTCATTTATGGATACAATAAAACAAAAAGAAATAGCATTATGACTACTGCAACTATTGCCCATCAGCACAGATTTCATGCATAAAGTAGAACCAGTTGAAAATAATTTTTCCAATAATTATTTTGTTGGAATATTTTAACAATTTATTTTCAATAGTAATATCACAAAATAGTAAGAATATATTGAAATAATTTGACAGATTTTCGAAAACTTGTTGCCTGGCACAAGACACGAGAGTCTGATGGGTCTGAGAAAGAAACTGTCAAAAGATTTTCTAATATATTTTCACTCTCGAGTGGTATTCAAACGATTATTTTTTAACATCCAAATAAAAAATACAACTTTTTACCATTATTTTCTTTATTACAACAATTAACTCAATTTAAACTAAATAAAAAAGTTTGTAGTGTATCAAAATTAACTCTGTTAAAATTTTGAACATGAAAAATACAATTATTGTAACAGTAGTTTAGTCCACCTGGGCTAGAGGTCGCCGCTCTCGGTACATGCTACACAAGTCGCTATCCGCCACAGAGACATCTATGATGTCGGTCGGATAGTAGCATTTAGACCATACGAGAAATTTCATACCTCTCACCACTAGACAATAATTATTGTAAATGTTTTGTCCGTGAGTGGTGAATTTTACATTTATTTTGTTTTGTCGTGCTAAAAATTATAACTTCATCTTTTAAGTTGTTAATTGAATTTCAATGGTTAGAATTGTTTCCATATCAAGTTATTAATAATATAATATTTTTATATCCATTTTATTTAATTTGTATGGTAATTTCTTCCACTGACACTGAAATAAATCGCTTTTGGTTCATTTTTTCACATTTAAGACAAAGCTGATGACAGATGTCAAAATTAGAAAACACGTTGTACATGTACAAAAAAACAAAATACTATAAAATATTCTCAGTCAGTAGGATAATGTAATTAAATTATTCTCACTATAACAATAATATAATCTGAAAAAATTAAACACGTGATCAAAAGTACTGTTAAATGATTGGAAAATAAAGATATTAAAAAATAATAATCTATGAAATTATTTGGCAAATATCACAAAAACAAACAAACCGCCTTATTTTAAAATATATCTTAGTTTAGCAATAATACTTACCTGATAAATTGTTTTACAATAGGCGCGTTAAACGGTCAAGTCCCCAGTTCAAACGAAACTTCCTGAATTTTCAATTCTCAGCACAAATAACTATTTATCTTAATAATAGTAGGAGCTTCCCAAATGTTTCCAAAAAATGAGCCTCTGAAAATTCAGCGTTTAGCTTATAAGACCCGCTCAAGGTCACTAGATCGAATCCTGACTACTGCATTTTTTGTAATGTTAAAAATGTTGTAATACTCTATGCGTAATTAAGGCACCGGACAATTTCCGTGCGTGCAGGGCCGGTACATGAGGTATGAGACGATAACAATCATTTGTGTGTCCCAGAATATTGACAACAAATTGTCGAATTATCAAAATGGCATTTGGAGATGCAATCCTGCTTGATGCAAAACTAAGATATATCAAAAAATGAATTGAGTGTCATACAAGATGTTTTGTAAGACAATTTATAAAAATCGTCACTAATAAACTACCTTTATTTCTCAATTTATGAAGAAATTTCATTAAATAAACTTGTATGCAATGCAGTTTGTCTTTATAATTTTCAGAAACATAAAGTTACTTTGTTCGAACTGTCCCTTAAAGACCTATAGGCTTCTCAGGGGGATAAATTATTACTTAACTTAAACACAGAAATTTATTACTGTTAGATTCTGTTTTTCTCTGTGTTCTCTTTAGATATTCAGTTTAAAATATAAAGCATTGTCTACTCGTATTTACGATAGCAAGAGACATTTTTTAAGTTTTTTTTTCTTGTTAAATATTTAAGTTTTGACAACATTGAGTAAAATATTAAATCATTCGGTATATCTAATAAATTACAGAAATATATGAAAAAAATTAATACATTTTTGCTAATAACAGCACGAACTAATACTATACCTCTTTTAACGACCACTAATAACAACGAACAAAGGCGGAATCTACTGATACAATATATCACGCCCCGCCTTAAAGGCGTTTCTACCGATACGGGTACGTAGGTTGTTGAAAGAGTGACTATACCTCTTTTAACGACCAATAATAACAGCGAATAAAGGCGGAGTCTACTGATACAATGTATCACGCCCCGCCTTAAAGGCGTTTCTACCGATACAGGTACGTAGGTTGATGAAAGAGTGACTATACCTCTTTTAACGACCAATAGTAACAGCGAATATAGACGGAGTCTATTGATACAATGTGTCACGTCCCACCTTAAAGGCGGAGTCTACCGGTATAATGTGTCACGCCCCACCTTAAAGGCGGGGTCTACCGATACAATGTGTTACGCCCCATCTTAAAGGCGTTTCTACCGATACAGGTATATAGGTTGTTGAAAGAGCGTTCGCTTGCACTTGTTAGTGAAAGTTTCAAATAGGAAACTTAGAATTTTCGGACCGGTATATTGTGCCACAGAAAGTTAGTTCGCGCAAAAATCTTTTTGCAGTTACGGTGTTTTTACTTTTGCAGGGAACTATTTTTTGCAAGTAAGTTTAAGTTGATATACATGTTTTAGTGAATATATGTTCTGTTATATTCTGTAAAATCATTGTTAGTGAGGTACCTACCTAAATGTTGTTAATTATTGTTTAACATTCTAAAGTATTACTAAATTTATTTGAAGAAACAACGATCAGTATGCAAGTTAATGCAGTTTACACTATTACTACTTCTAGTCTATTTTAATTTAAAATGTTATCAAAATAGTCCGGTTTATGAAGCGTTTTTTTAATAACAATGGTAAAAATAATATTAGTAATAAGAATAGTAAGAATAATAGCGGGCCAAAATTTCATTTTTCAAAATTATTTCAAACGTGTAAAAAGATTTAAATAGTTTTAAAGTATCTTAATAGTTTAGAAAATATTCAAATTGTTTATAAAACTATTTAAATCGTTTGCAAAAGTATTTCAAATCTTTAATTCATTTCCAAAAGTATCTCAGCTCTTTAAATCTTTTCCTAAGTATCTAGGATCTTAAAAGATCTTAAATCGTTAACTATTATTTATTTAAACTATTAATTTCAGATTAAAGTATCTTTGATTTAAATCATTTCCGAATCGAATAAATGTCTCAGATTTAAGATTTAAATGCTTTTTAAAACGATCTGTGACAGCTCTGTCAATCAACAACGTTTTTTATGTTTTTGATTCATCCTTCATTTGTTAATTTGCCATTAAATTTTCTGTTAGATAATTCACTAGCATACGAGTATTCTGTCTTCAATGACTTTAGCGTACTTGAGTATTTCCTAATAAGAAACAGTCTGCAAAAATGTTGTAAATCGAAAAACACGTATTTTATACCATAAAATCTGTTTTAGTATTACCGGGTATTTAAACATATCGGCTGCCCAAAGCATAAAACAAGTATCTCTTTTTTTGTATTTTACAGTTCTTTAAGATAGAGCGCATGGGTATGCTTTTAAAAAACTCAACAAACTTAGTCGAAATATTAACGAAAACAGTTTTCAAGTATGTTTCTTACAATAGATTTTCCACGCTAAAACCCAGTAAAATACAGTCACAAAGTTTAAATCAAGTACCTGAACTGCAGATACTTATTTTTATTTTTGTTCTTCCACTTAATTGTTTCTAGGTTAGTTAAACTAGCAATCGTAAGGATGTCAATGATTCTAGTGTAGAAGATCCAAAGCAAAAAAAAAGTATAAAGACAGACACTTGTTTTTAGCATTTTTCCCCTACTAATCTGGACGTTTTACGTTTCATTTAGAATTATTTCAAAGTCATAGAATCAATAAAAAAAATTTCTTTATAATAATTCGTATCATCGAGGGAAGAAAGAATGTTTATAGAAATGTATAATATTATTATTAAGTCGTAATATATATTTGTATTATCTATTGATCATTGGAGTTTGATACGACGACGATGTGAAACGAGACGTATTCGTGTTCTGTGCACGTTTTGGCAGTGAGTTCAGAACAGTAACTATCAGTTTTTAACAGTTTTTTTTTAATTATATATAAAAAAAATTCTGCTCAATTTCTATTATGGTCATTTGTTACAAAAGTATGTAATGTTAAATACTCAATAAACACATTCGTGATTACAAAATAATTATCTCCTTGTTTTTTATAGCGAGAAGTTAAAAATGCTCTAAAAATTTCCAGCATGTGAAATCATATGTATAATTTATCACATCCCAAAAATGCATAGCAATATAAAAGCTTTTGAGGAAAAATATGAAAACAATGTAATAAACTTTCATACTTCAAGTTTTACTGATTGAAAAATTGTTAATACAAAGCAAAAAATTAAGTAAAAGCTATTCAATTTAGTATAAGACGAGAACTCTATAATTATTTCATATACATTGTCAACTCTGAAAGCAAGCTGGGATTTAAATTCGTGAAAATATTAAGATTTGGAACAAAAGTTATTGCAATAATAAATTTTTTGCTACATCTTTTATCTGATAAAAGTTTTTATCATAAAAATCTTCAATAATGAAGATCTTATAACGAATCTGTTGATATTATTTTTTATGGGATTAAAAGTGTAACAAATGATTTATACCTATTAAAGATTCAAATCACTATTTCCTCTCTTCTGTACAATTAATAAAAAGTGATGTACTTGTTTTATGCTTTAGGCAGCCGATATACCAGCCCAAGTAACACAGGTTTGTATAATAAACGTATCAAAATCGTTACCAATCATACGAATATCGGTTAAGTGTACGTGGAAATGTCCAGTGACGGATTAAAAATTTTTGCCGCTTTCCCCAAACCAAAAATTTCCGCCCCCAATAATAATAAGAAAGGAGCGAATTTCCCCAAAAAAAAAAAAGTGTGAGGTGTGTTTTTCCCTATATCCCCCAAAAATTCTTCCTAAAATAAAAAAAGCCCGGGCAAAAAATTTTTTTCCTTCTTTTTTTTCCCATTAAACCCAAAAATAAATGGGGGGGGGGGGGGCGGGGGGCGGTTTTTTTTTTTTTTTTTTTTCCCCCCCCCCCCCCCCCCCCCCCCCCCCCCCCCCCCGCTTTTTTTTTTTTTGGTGGTTTCTCCTGGCTCTCGCGATAAACGTAGATTTCTTGTGTATCAAAAAAATATACGTAAATTAAACGTTTGAAAATAAAATTAACTAACAAAATATTGCAACAGCTCATCCCAACATAAATATTTATCAAAAATATAACTGTCATAATTTCAAAATTACAAATGTTTTATAATCTTTTGAGTAATAGGAAAATGAGGGTAAAATTGTAAACAATTTTAATAATTGTACCTACGAATTATACACCAAGACCAAAAATATACCAAAAATACATATAATACACCATTGTATGTTATCTGGGAGGTTTCTTTACTTCTGTATTTATTACGAAATTATATGTAGTTTCCATTTTCTTTGTTACACTACTTTAAATAAATACTGTTTGAAATAAACTAATAAAACGGCCGGACAGTAGTAACTACTGTTATCAGATAATCGCTTTTATTAGGAAAGATAATATGCTCCTGCTGATGGTAACATTCATCTTGACAATAACGATATTCTAATAGAATATTATTCAACGTGGCTATTATTCACGAGGGTGCGGTTACGATCTATTCACCTATCAATCTGGTGAATAATAGCCATTATATGCGAGTAGAATACGGTACTTTATCCTTGACTATTAAATAATAAAAAAATTTGGTAAAATATTGCCATAATAATTCTGACAAACTTTGACGTTTCAAATCAAATAGCAATTCCGCACTTTGATTGACATGGCATGGCATATTCGATGAAATATTTATAAAAAATTAAAGAACCAGTGAATAATAAAAGCATTATTCACTGCAGTGATTAATGGACAGCATTATCCTTGAGGAAACACATATGTAATGGATACATTATATAATAGTCGTGTATAAATTATTTATTTAAATTACTTATAGAAATACCTCCCAGAATCTGCAAATAAAAAATCTTACTAGTTACCAGAGAAGAGTGAGGCAATCTGAAAATGTAATTGTAACACAAAACGTTTTCTTAACGTACTTTAAATCATAAAGCAAAAAGTACCATTTTCAAAAAAAAAATTTCTCAATTACAAAGCTCTTGGAAAAGTGCTTTGGTTTAAATACATGTAAGATGCATTTTAATAACTTGATATGCCTCAAAATTGCCTGTAGCAAAAAACTGTCTACAAGTGACGTTATTGTTACCATTTAATGGTTTTATGACATTTCAGCTGAAAATATTCTTCAGACATTCATATGGTTGAAGTTGAAAGTGTAAATCACAACATAAATCAGAAAAAATTCGAAATTATTTTATTGCTTACATCTTTTTCACTTTTAAATCGATTTTAATGATAGATGAAACTATAGTTTTGATTAATATTTTTGTTGAGCCAATATTTGAAAATTTTTCACCATAATTGATAATCTATATATTGTTGAATAATACAGCGCCCTCCATGAAATAAATAAATTTAAGCCCTATAACTCACCCACCGGTTAAAGTATTAGAAGTTTTGGATTTTTTCCTTTAGTCAGGCTGTTACGGTGAAAACACAACACAGCGGTGCGACGTCGCATCGCAGAAATCAACGACGTCGTAGAAATTTGCAATGCGACGTCGCTTAGTACAAATCCTGGGCGAACCCACAACACTGCGGTGCGACGACGCATCGCAAATTTCCACGACGTCGTTGATTTCTGCGATACGACGTCGCACCCGCAGTGTTGTGTTTTCACTTGAGATCGGGAATGATTCTCTCAAGCAACGCACGCGCAAATCATGGAAGTCTGGTTGTCTTTTATACGCGACTTAGTCTGCTGTGCCAACAGGTTGCGTGTGTACAAGATGTCCACTAGAAAACTGATCAGCGTCTTCTCGTGTCTCGTACAATGCCATGCCACAGAAAACCTAATAGTCCGGCAGCTGGCGACACTAAATTTTGTAAGATTTCATAACGATTAGTTTTACTTTTATTTGTATCATATCGAAGCTATAAAAACCTAAAATCGATTCCTGCAGGAGTACCGACGGCACACTGATTGACCGTGATATGGTAATTATGTTAAAAAAAAAGTTTAATTGTTGAAAATAATAAAAGTTGCAACTTCATCAATTTTTTTAATAACATTTAAATAAGACATAAAACGACCTCCTGCCACTTTTTCGGTAGACCGATCTACTCCTGCCATAATTTTATTTATGTAAAAAAAAATTATCAATTGATATAAATCATAAAAGTTCAAAATTTTTTTTATCATTTCATCAATAATTAAGATAACTAAAAAAACATATCCTGCCAGTCATTTGATGGGACTTGGCTTCGCCAGGAGCCAGTAAAGTTGTAGGATCTAATAGTTTAGATCTGTGACATAAAAACAGAATAGAAAAAAATATCAGTTAATATGAATCATAAAGTTAAAATTTTTTTTACCATTTCTTGAATAATTATTATAATTAAAAAACATATCCTGCCTGACATCTGATGGGACCTGGCTTCGGCAGGAGCTAGTAAAGTAGCAGGTTCTGTGGCATAATAACAGAAAGGAATGTGTTTCAACGCGTAAGATTATTTTATATTTATTTTTTGCACAAAAAATATGTAATATTGAAAAGTTTATAGAAGCGAATCTTCGTCGATATATTCGTAAACAGTTTCTACAAAAGTGGATAAATCTTCGGTTTCAGAATCATCACTATCGCTGGAATCACTGTCACGTTGAATATGCTCCATTGTATCATTGTCATCTTGTTCATTAGTTGCCATATCAGATTCTGTAAATTGATTATAAATAATTTGAATATTAGTGGCATTGTTTTATCTATTATTAATTACTCAGTAGAGAAAATATTATTATTACCTGCGTCGTCGGTTTCAGCAATTTTATCCATAATTATGTCACTGATTGAAGTTGGTAACTGGTCACCCTCAAACAATAAGAACTTCAGCTTATTATTAGCTTCTTTCCATCCACAATCGGCACGAGATAGCAACGTCGAGTGTTGGAAGTGTGCATTACACCACACACTGGAAATATAAATAGCCCTCAGAATTTGTTGTTGCAATTCCACTTTGCACGGGGGTAATATGTATCCATCACAACTTGTCGACTGTAATTTGGGCTGTTCCTGGGTGTCCTTGAATTTATAGGCTTTCTTGAACGTTGCTAATCGTACTTCATTCACGTTGCTCATTGTTTTCAAAGCCGTACAGTTCACAAATGAATTTCTCCAGAGTATCAAAACGCATTGAGAACGTTTGGATTTGGAATTTGGAAGCCTAGAAATAGCGAATAAAGTTGTTCGCGCTCAACAACTTTTGCTCCTGCCGAAGCCAGGTCACATCAGATGTCAGGCAGGACATGTTTTTTAATTATAATAATTTATTCAAGAAATGGTAAACAAATTTTGAACTTTTATGATTCATATTAATTGATATTTTTTTCCTATTCTGTTTTTTTATGTCACAGATCTAGACTAGTAGATCCTACTACTTTACCAGCTCCTGCCGAAGCTAGGTCCCATCAAATGACTGGCAGGATATGTTTTTTAGTTATCTTAATTATTGATGAAATGAATAAAAAAATTTTGAACTTTTATGATTTATATCAATTGATAATTGTTTTTTTACATAAATAAAATTATGGCAGGAATAGATCGGTCTACCGAAAAAGTGGCAGGAGGCTCATTTTATGTCTTATTTAAATGTTATTAAAAAGTCGAAAAAAGTTTCAACTTTTATTATTTAAAACATTTGTACTTTTTTTTTAACATATTTGGCATACCGCTGACAATCGTTGTCCCGCCAACGAGATGGCAGGAATTCATTTTCTTGATCAGTGATATTAATATTACAAAATAAAAGATAAATCAAGTTTTATGAAATGAGAAAATGAAAAGTGTCGCCAACTCCCGGACTATAACGATTCTCTGCCTTCCCGCCAATATTGAATTTTTATGCGCCATCTTTTTGGTGGTATTATTGTCAACCTATAAATCTTTTCTTGTATTTTGCGTGTTATTGTTAATCAAATATTTATTTTTATATTTATGCATATGGCTAGATTTGTACTACGGATTGCGAAACAAATCTCGTTTATATCCTTTAGTATTGTATAAAAATGATTTATTTTATTGGAAAAAATGTTTTATGTTGCCAGCAGCTTATTTGGTTTACATATATCAACGTGTCGCTTCTGGTATAGGTCTTCTGTGGCCGTGCAATGGAACGTTCATCGCATCGCATTGCGGTGCGACGTCGTTTTTGCGTTGCGTCGTCGCACCGCACTGTTGTAGCCTGCAACAGATGTAGGACACGTATTGTGCGGTCCACATCTCACTAGAAGCGTCTTCTCTGCGATGCCGTGGCGATGAAGTTTTAACGTTGCGTCATCGCATCGCATCGCCGTGCGACGTCGTTTTTGCGATGCGACGTCGCACCGCTGTTTTGTCCTCACCCTTAGAGATATACAGGTCCTGCATTGGCAAAATGTGATTTATACATATAATGGGACAATATTTCAGAACAATATATGCCCAATATTGGTTATAATTATTCTGAGGATTACACTGATAGGTCGTACATTGGCGAAATATAGATTTGTATACAGGGTGGGGCAATAGTGCGTCCGACTTCGATATCTCGAGTTCTATGATAGCTAGAAACTTTATTTAAAAACATAAATAAACTAGACAAAAAAAGTCTATAACCGGAAATTCTTTTTCGGATATACAGGATGAGCCAAGACGATTCTACAGTCCAGTAACATTTTTTAAATGAAATACAATGTATATCAGAACATTGTTTTAAACCTATTTGTAGCCTCCTTTCATTCCTCTATTATTATTGACTTTCTCCCTAACCACTTGGATGTAATGATTTTTTTTTTGTTGAAATTATACCATTTACACGTGTATAGTAAAAATATCACTGCAATCACAACTATAGATTTTGAGAAAAAATATGTTACTACCAGTTACGAGACATCTGTGTGATGACACTCAGCCATTTTCACTTCCTGAAAGTATACAGGAAGGCCAAAAATTTACAAATTTTTTGAACAGAATTTTCTCAATTTTTTCAAATGGAACACCCTGTATATTTTTGGACGATGTGATGTAGAATTGAAAAACGAACTATTTTTTGTACGTATATTCCTATGGATATTGTGACCATTTTTAATTTATTGAACAATAACTGCAAAATTGCTGCTATAAAATGAGTTTAAATTGAGAGAATTTTTATAAAAGGGTTTTTTTTTCGCCTGTTTGTTAAAAGTTTTTTTTTTTTTTTTAAAGTGCTTGGACCAATCTTGCTCCCTTGGACCAATCTTGCTCCCACTCCTACAGATTCGTGATGTTTTACAAACCGCAAGAGATGATCTGAGCTCCTGAGGATGTTACATGCCATACTCAGTACTACTCTGCCATGCGTACACTACAGGCTCAAGAGTCCTCGGCCCTCCCGTTGATGTGGGAGGTACACACGAGGAACGTACGATCTAGGATGAATACTTCTGTGAATATTTATCATCTTGCGGATATCTCTGTCTAATTGGCGCAGCTCATCTACCGTCCACTTTACTACTCCAAAGGAGTAGAGCAGAACCGGAACGGCTAGCATATTACTTGCAGACACCTTGTTCTTCCCCGAAAGTTCGGAAAACCAAATCTTTCGGAGACGGTATCTGTACTTGCCGCGGAAAGAATCCTTTATTTGTGTTACATCCTGGATGTACCTTTGTTGCACATCCAGATATGTATAGGTCTCTCCGGCATCCAGATGTCTTAAGATGCTTCCGTCTGCGAGCTGCGCATCTTCAGGGAATTCCACGTTCCCTTTTGAGGTGGACGACTGCACATTTGTCCAACTCGAACTCCATACCAATAGCCCGCGTATATTCCTCGACCATCCTAAGAGTGTTTTGTAGTTCGCGCTCTTGGAGGCATAACGTTTAAAGTCATCCATATAAAATAGATGGGTGACCTTATGCCTCCGGTCGCTGAGTGGTCAACATTGATACCCACGGGTTTGGCAAGCCAACCAGCAGGAGATGCAGAAGAGGAAAGGACTCAGGGAGTCGCCCTGGAAAACTCCTCTCCTAAAAGACACCTGCTCTGTCGTGACCCGATGTGCACCTGATGTTATGGTGAAGCGAGTCTTCCAGAGCGGCAGCAGCTGTTGTATGCATGTCATTAGTGGTGCTGGTACCGCAAGACATTCGAGAAAGTGCAACAATAGCTCATGCGATGTTGTATCAAATGCCTTGCGGTAATCAATCCAGGCCATCGATAGATTCCGCTTGTATTGCACAGAATCCTGTGTAATATAGCGGTCTATCAACAGGCTGTCCTTGAAACCTGCCATGCCGTTCTTGGCACCACGCTGTTCATGTATCTGCTGGAAGGCCGGATCAACAGTGTTCTAGCATACAAGAGACGTGTAAATATCTTCTAGCAGGAGTTGAGGCAAGTGATCGGTCTATAATTCCTCAGGTTTGAGAGATGCAGAATTAGAATCATTTAAGTTAATACACAGGATTTTGCAAAAGCATAAATTTCAATCGTATTCTTATCAAATGGTACAAAGATTTCTTCCCGGAGATGATGCAAGAAGGATGCATTATGCCGAATTTATGCTCGTTAGAAACCAAGATGACACATGACAAAAGGTCTCTTCAATCGCCATAATTCCCATTATTGGGATGTTTATAATCCACACGTTGTTCGTGAGAGAAATAATCAAGATTCGTAGCAATTTAATATTTACTGTACTATCAAGAACGATGCAATTGTAACCGTTCATTTCTATGATGAACATTTAAATGGTAAATGACATTTAGAAAATTCTATGAATAAAGTAAGAATTCGTTGCTTTTAGGAGAGAAATATCTTGAAATTTTAGAAAATATGATTGCTCCATACATGGATCGTCTGCCTCTAGCAGAACATCAGAAAATATGATTTCAACACGATGGTGCTGATCCACACAGTAAAAGGATTATTGACACTTTTTAACCAATAATTTTGGTTTGCAAATAGCGGTCCTCAATTGTGGCCCCCACGTTCTCCGGATATGATTCCATTGGACTTTTCTGTATGGGGTCATATAAAAAATATTGTTTATGCTAGTCCTTTAACGACAAAAGGAAATTGCCAAGATAAAGTTCGAAATGCGATCGAACTCACTACTCCCCAGCAAATTAGCGCCGATACAAAGCGTGAACTAAACAAATAAGTTCTTAAATGTTTAGAAGTGAATGGTAACTGTTTTAAACATGTTCTTTAATTTGAAAATTGTTGACAAAATATTATTAGAAAATACATTTTTGAACAGTTTCACATGTTTTTTGTTTTAACAGTACATATTTCGAAAAAAACGGTACATTTTTAATATGTGAAGGCGAACACAGTCGTGCATTATTTTTTAATGAAGAATCATAAACTGAAATAAAATTTGGAGGTTGTCATTTAAAAAAAAGAGTTTTGACATGTTATTGAAACATAAGTGATATTTTTTATCATCCCGTATGATTATTTTTGTTCCAGTTTATATTCACTTTAATCTCTACCATCTCTCCCAAATGGTGTCTCTTCACAACTTGACTTAATTAACATCTGTCTGATATTTATTATCTGTTTTTGAAATGTCTGAATCTGTCAAAAAAAAATTTAAAAAAATTGAATACCGCCTAAACCGTAAGATTTTGATATAAAGTATGGTAGATAAAATAATATTAGAATTTACCGTAAAATTTGAAAAAGCAAAAATATATAGGGTGTACCATTTAAAATGACGATGTTGCTTATAATTTCCAGTATAACCGGAAGTGCAAACTTATACAAAGGAAAAATCGTAGCTGTACTCTTAGTATTTTCGGAAATAAAGATAGTTTAAAGTCGTGGTGACGCACCTTGTATATATAAACAAATCGACATAATTAAATCCAGAACTGCCCCGTTATAAATATCCATTACACATACAATTTTTTCAGTTATCCATAATGTCTGCTGCTTCATCGTCTAAAAAAATTGTAAGCGGAGAAAGTGGAGAAAGCGGAGAAAGGAGAGAAAGGAGAGAATCTGGAGAAAGGAGAGAAGACAGAGAAAAGAGAGAAACCGAAGAAAGCAAAGAAAGCGGAGAATCCTGTTGGGACAGCGACGCCTCTGAGGACATTTTCATGATAGTTTATTATCGAGAAGGTGATATTGGAAGTGAATACGAAATTGCTACAAAGGAAGATGTGGATAAGGCGTCATTGGATTTCCTTTCAAAGGGGGCATTTATCGAAACAAAATTTGGATCCGCGAAATGTTTCGGAAGAATTGTGAGTCTTTCTGGTAAGTGTATCTACATGTAAGCAAAGATCTGTCGAACTGGGGCAATTTTCTATTTAATGGTGATTAGTATGACACTGACGTAGTTTTGCACGTCATATACTGCACTCGACGCCCCTTTCGCCAACCAAGTTGGCATCATTTGGAGATGATTAAAACCACCATTATGCTAATTGCTGATGATGTATCCAATTTTATCTAAACAATTGTTATGGTGCAGTGAACTCACCAACCAATAAAGCGTATTATGTGAGATTGGCCCTCGTCACTATTATTTTTACACTTTGTAATTACCAAGCTTTCAAATGCATCCAGCTGTCTATTATTTGTTACATTCCTAATTATTAATCTTAAATTACTACTTCCTATTTCGTGGCTGTTCTCAAACGCATATTGGGTAACGCTAGACTTATCTGTTCTATCATATTTGAGATGAGACACATGTTCCTTGAATCTAATTTCAATTGATCGTCTAGTTTGTCGAACATACTTGATTACAATCCTTACTGCCAATTTTGTAAATCCTCGACTTTTCTTTTGTTTCGATTTTATCTTTTGGATTGCCTAAAAGTTGTTATAGTTAATCGTAGAGGGCGGTGACAGTACGAATTCGCTAACAATTGACACAATAATGGTGGCTAACTTCGTTCCGACTAATTCCAGTTTCTAAAAATTAAAAAATTGTGTAAGCATATAAAATTTGTTTACTTCTAATTTCAAAGTCAACTAGGTACTTATGTTTATAAGAGTGTATATAATGTAGGTAATTAGAACATTATTTATTAGACAATCTTCAATATAACCTCAAAATTGCAACAGACAGAAATGTGAAAGACTTCACTTGTTTACATTGACTGTAAAGTTCAAAGCTACTGAAAGTTTAAGACAAAATAATACTTACATCAAAGTTATCCTCACAAAAATACAGTATACTTTTACTCAGTAATAATTTTGGGTCTCTCCTGGCAAGTTGTAACTAAGTCTTTCTTATTTTATAATCATCTGGCAGTTTTATAAATAAGTTTTGCGGTGTCTTTATACTTGCACTCTTGCAGCTCGGCACCAAACCGTATAATCTGGGTACTCATTATTAGAGCTGTCCGAGGTCACCTGGCCGACAGAGCCGTCATATGACTCATATGTTTACATCATATCATAATACTAGAATAAGTACAGTAAATGGAAATAAATTTTAACAATAATGTTACATTTTATAAAAATTTGTATAAAACTCGCCCTTTTTAAGCAGATTTATGAAGTAGTTTGGTTGTCGTCATCACAAAGTGGGGAAGATCTATAGCATAATAGCATCAGGTATGTTTCTACAGCTGTCTCCGTCAGCGATGTTCGCTTTGGAAAAAATATGTTTTGCATTTTGAAAATGACCATTCGACATCTACGGATGTAATACAGGCATAAGTAAAACAATCTGTGAACTCACTTAACGAAGTTGTAGATGCACCATCACAAGTTTGTCTTAATTTGCTAAAATCAGGATCTTTCTGTAATACACTCTCGAATTTTTCACTAACGCGATTATTTTTTGCGTCATTTATAGCCTGTAGCTGTGTATTTACGTCGTCCACTATTTGCAGCGATTCCACTAACGACAACGAACTATTTTGCAATTTTTCTATTGCGTCGTGTAGTCCTCTATAATTGTTATTATTACTTTTTAAATCTGTTTCAAGGGAAACGTCTTGAAAGCTTGTCTGGTTTTCCCTAATAGCTACAGCCTTGTTAGGGTTGAACTGTAGTATCACAGCTTTTATTTGTTGAAAATATTCAGCATAATAAAAAGCCGCTTTCAACCACGTTCTGGAGAACGTGTAAGAACGTGTAAGAATCGGCTCTGGTGGTTCAGGGATACCAGGACACTGTCTGTGAAATGCTCGAAGCCGTTTAGGAGATTTGAGAAAAACTTTTTTTGTATTTGCTATTAATGCATCTACCTCTGGAAAACATTTTCGAATCGTTTCTGCCACAAGATGTAACGCATGCACTTTACACGTAACATGTAAAAACCTACAATTGTCTCTTTGAAGAGAACGGCCTACCACGCGCATTGTCGCAGCACCATCAGTCACAAACATCAATACTTGACTTGTTGAAAGTTCAAATTTTTCGAATGTCTCCAACACCCCGTAATTATTTCGCCAGTACACGCAGTTAGTCTTTTACTAGCTAGTAAAAGTGGAAATGTTAGTTTAAGAGGGCCCAGTACACGTACTATAATATTTAAAATAGAATTTTTTTTACAATCTGTCGTCTCGTCAATACATAACCAGAGCCGTGTATTTTTTAATCCACATTTAATCCTATTTACAATGTCTTCACGAACAGCTGGAATATATCTACGTAACGATGTACGACTTGGTAAGTTCACCTGGGGATTGTATTTATTCCAAAACTTCCGAAAAGGTTGTTTATCCAGTATGTGTAGCGGAATATTACAGGCTATTAACATTAACAATAAATCAAACATAAACTGAGTTGTCAAAGGCATGACATTTTTTTTATTTTGATGTTGCACGGTGTTGATGACGACGACAATCTGTTTTGTGCCAGCACATTAAGTCTTGATTACAAACTTTACAAATTATTTTACATCCGTCATAGAATAAATCCGGAAATTCACCTATAAATTTATTCACTGTGTCCGCGTACGGTCGTTTTTTACCCTTTGGCGCGTTTGACATTATGTATAATTTATAGGTACAACCTCATGCATTAACCTTTCAAATAAGACTGCAGCGTAAATCACTTCTAAATCGGCACGTGTGACGCCATCGCAAGACCATGGCTGTACTCCAGCCACATCGGACAGCTCTACTCATTATTTTATATTGTTTGTTTACTACAAGAATGGCATCGCAGTAAATAGTGACATGGCGGCTCGTTTTTTCGCGTATTTATATTTGAAATTTTGAATGCTATTTTATCCTATAAAGCGATTTGATTTAAGCGAAATAAAAATTCCTTGTAACATTTCATTTTTGCGCGTCCCTGTATAAATTACAAATAAGTACCTCATGACAAATTAATAATCATTAGCTTGAACAATATACATGTATGGTATATTTTGGGTTGCCTATACTTTGCAAACATTAATATACCAATTTTAAATATATAGGAAACTAAAGAGCTGTTAATAATATAAAAAAGTGGCATTTTTTGTCCGGGGTTATCTTAAAAGGACGACCAAAGAAAAGAAATAAAAAAGGCAGAGAGTGTGAGATGCCTAGCATAGAGTAATAAACATCTACCTGTGTCAAGCAATACATTTTAATTAAAATTCGAAGTATATTTAAGTGCCTATGCATTTTGTGATAGAAATAAAGGTGTCAAGTTATAGAATGCGCCGTTATTCTGGAAAAGTTTGTATTCTTCCCAGAAAGTTGCATTTTTTTGAAGCTGATATTGTGAAAAGGCGTAATAAAAACTAAGGTAATTTTCAGAATAAACGGAATTCGTTCTATATTTTTTAGTAAAGCAAATTTGCTGTTGTTATAATATAATAGGTCATATATTTTTTTACGCCTTTTACCACCTCCCTGTTTTACGTTTATCAGTATCTATTACATTATCACTTAAAGGCAGTACTAAAATGTTCATCTCATTGAGCCTGGTTTTAAGATATTCCTGGAGATAAAACCGTAATTAGATAATCTGTAACACAACCCAATGGTATTTTTGCTAAAACAAAATTTCAATAGTTTTCTTCACACAATGTATTTATACAATCAATATTTTACATGTTTTTGAACTTTCCCTGCTGTAGATATTTATAAGCTATGTAAAAACGCAAACACACCAGGAATGATATTTTTCTCTTTGGCAAGTAATAGTAGGTAACATAAATTTTGCATCTGAAAGAACTATTTTATTACTGGAAAATTTCTCAGTACCTAGTGCAGAAAATACTTATTATCAAAAATATTCGACATTTGGTAGCAATATTAGTTAAATTAAATTAAATACTAAAAATTAATAGTGTTAAAATATACCTAGTCATTTCTTTATAAACTTTATGATTTTCAAAATCGAATCTCTTTATCTGAATATAAAATCGATAGCATATATTTTTTGTAAACCATCTAACAGCTGTTGAATGGGGAGTAGTTAAATTTTATGATGTTAAATATGATTTAAAGTGTTTTACCTATTTATGTAACTTCAGATTATTCCCCTTTCTGTCGATATTATCGACTGCCGCCCATAGGTAGCTTATTTTAATTCTCAAAAACCTTTTTTAATATAATGTTTAACATCAATCTAAAACATATATCTAAATTTCAGTATACACTGAAATAAGAATTGTTTCAAACTGAATAAAAACTACTATCATTTGAAATGTCCAGTTAATATTCTGAATTATTTACTATTACACAAAGGTAAAACATTTTTTGAAATTAGGTAATCGAAAGATTAATTTGGAAGCATTTTGAGATTACTTAACTCTATTTTTCTGCTAGTAACTATGCAAATATTTAAAAAATCGGTCATAGGAAAAGTGATGATTAGGGGAATGATGCTGAGAAAAAAAGCCAAAATAAAAAAGTTTTTATTTTGTAGAGATTCTGTTATTTATGAAAATGTTAATTTTTGTTTAATATTTTCAACAACACAATTTTTTTCACACATCTTCCTGGGTGCAATTCTATTTTTCTGATAATAGCTGCAAATATTTTAAAAAAACTGTTATAGGAAGAGTATGATTAGGGGGATGTGCCTGAGGTAAAGCCAAAATAAAAATTTGTTTTTATAAAAATGTTATTTTTGTTCAATATTTTGAACAAAACAATTTTTTTCACACAGCCTCCTGAGTACAACCTCCTAAAATGAGTGGAAATAAAGCAAATTTTACTTATTCGCCCATTTAATGCAAATAATTTTAAAATCTTTATTTATAAATACAGTGCATTATATTCTTATACTGTATAATGTGTTTTCATAAATTATCGAAAAACACATGACCAATTATCTCCTTAACAGCCTTGTCGAGTGGTACCATCAGCAAAAAAATGTTGAAAATGATTCATTAGACACATACGTATGATCAAACATTCCCATCAAGCATTGCCATAATACAGTTGTAACAATTTCTTTTTTTGTTCTGTAGTAGCAGTAATGGTCATATCTGAAAATAAGAAGTATAAATTAATTAGTAGAAATAAATTGTAGAAGGCATTTGGGGGAAAATTCACTAATGTACTGATAATTTTTCATTTGCATTAAGAAGATATAGCCCAAAAAATTTCGATTGGACACCATTAGACAAAACTAATTAGGAATTAATTTAATAGGTGTTGAAATCTATCGTACACAAGTTGTCATGTCATTTATATAATCAATTTTTTCCAAATTTCAGCTTAAACAATATATAAGAAAAAATTTCGCACATTTCTTTTATAATCATTGTCATTTTACTTTTAATAATTACCTGCGATACTTTTTATAATTGAAGCCATCAAATTCATGGTATTATCTGACTAAATACCACTTGACAATTCCAAACGGTCAAACACATTTGTATGCTGACTTGTCTTCGGGGCTTCTATTTTCGACAGTATTGGGCAAAAAAATTTCATATTGCAGTTGTACTGCGAAATGAGAAATTTGTCAGTGCAGTTGGTTAGCTGATTTTAATACCTCCCAGTTTGAATATGAACAAGTTTCTCTGCCAACAAGCTATACTGTGAACAACAAAAGCATATATATATATATAAATAAACTGTAACGCACCAACATAATTTACAAACTTACTAACACAGATAAAACTGTATAACATAAATAATTTTATAAATAGTTTACATAGGATGACCAGGCACAAGTAATAAGAACATTAACAATATTTTTGTTATTTTACTAAACCAAGTATATTCATTTCTACTTGCAGAGCATAAAAAAATTAGACTGTCCCCTTCAGCCCTGCACAAATTAACAAATTCAAGCCAGAGCAAAAAAAATCTTGTTTTTTATATTATAGTGGAATGAATTTTTTGTAACAGCTAGCCTCAAACACGCGATTGAATATCAAAGAGCAGTACATGGGCAACCCATAATAAACTTATTTGCAACCCTGTTTACCTTAATGGTACATTATTATGAATAACAGAACTACTCATTGTGCTCCTGTGAGGTTATTTAAAAACTATTATTATTGTTTGGTTACACGGTAATTCTTACTTTGTCAATATTACTTACCAGAAATAACCACAATTTTTCTGGGTGGTTCCTCACAACTAACATCAACTGCAATACCTTACACTAATAAACGCTTCAAATTTTCAAGAAAAATAGTGGTAACTGCGTGTTGAAATAAATGTTTCCGGCCTTGTGAGATTTTTTTCCTCAAAATGGTGCTCACATTGTGATTTAAATGCGAAACATTCAAACTTTGGTCGAGCAAATCATCTCGGTTAGAAGCTCTCAGCCACGATTCAGCTCTGAAAATAGAAATAATTATTATTCCAATATACTATATGAGATACATTTCAATCTCTTGAATTTTCATATATCATAATAAAGTTTTTATTATTCAAATATGATGAATTTCAGAGAAAATGCATCAAATTGCAGTAAAACCTTTTGTTCACCCACTGTTTGATGACTTGTGAAAATTAACAACGTTTATTTGTCTATTATTAATATATTGTCAGTTCCATATCATTAACTTTTTGACATACCTTATAGGATCTTTTGGAAAGGAGAATAGGGATATATTTCCGCCAGTCTTCGACGAATATCCGTGAAAAACATAAACAGTTCCTCCTTTACGATACATTTTTATAAAAACAAAGCAACACTACACAGATCATCTCTGATTAATTAAACACCATGCAAACAAAGAAAAAGCTCACAAATCTGAACATAAACAAATACAGCAAACGAATAAACATAAACACAAGAACTGTGAGAGAAGTGAGGTTGATTGATAAACCAGTTAAAAAATGGCAAATCCGCATATGCGCATACAAATTTGGTTTTGACGGGAAGGGTCTCTTTCGTCTTCTGTATAGCTAGGTACTCTGTGCTTCGACTAAGAAGAGGTTCGACGGAAATAGGCCGACGAAAATAAATGATTAAGAAGAAATCTTTAAACTATCAGAGTCATTTATTTCTTTAGGTATGATATTGTAAATCGAGAAACCAGATACTTATAACTTCTTTGTCCAATCGTTTTTGTTGCTCTTGATTAAGACAGCTACGCGGTTTATATGCATTGTTGTGTAGTGATGTTCAATAGGTTTAATTTTTCTACAATGTATCCACGGATGGGGTTGCTAAGTGGAAAAACTACTTTATTTAATCATTTACGAAAAAAATTCAATCTACATAATAAATTCTGTTTCTTTTAAAACCCTTAAATAACGATACATTTTTATAATAACAAAGTAACACAACACAGATATTATCTCTGGTTAATT
This sequence comes from Rhamnusium bicolor, assembly GCA_029963845.1. Taxonomy (NCBI): domain Eukaryota; kingdom Metazoa; phylum Arthropoda; class Insecta; order Coleoptera; family Cerambycidae; genus Rhamnusium; species Rhamnusium bicolor. The sequence continues at coordinate 206,793 of JANEYF010004157.1, forward strand.
AAATACCATGCAAACAAAGAAAAAGCGCACAAATCTGAACATAAACAGACACAGTAAACGAATAAGCGTAAACACAAAAGCTGTGAGAAAAGTGAGGTTAGTTGATAAACCAGTTAAAAAATGGCTAATCCGCACATGCGCATACAAAGGTTTTGGCGGGAAGGCTCTCTTTCGTCTCTGTATAACTAGGTACTCTGTGCTTCGACTAAGAAGAGGTTCGACGGAAATAGGCCGACGATAAATAAATGATTAAGAAGAAATCTTTAAACTATCAGAGTCTTTTATTTCTTTAGGTATGATATTGTAAATCGAGAAACCAGATACGTATAACTTCTTTGTCCAATCGTTTTTGTTTTGCTCTTGGATTAACACAGCTACGCTGTTTATGCATTGTTGTGTAGTGATGTTCAATTGGTTTAATTTTTCTATAATGTATCCACGGATGGGTTGCTAAGTGGAAACACTACTTTATTTAATCATTTACGAAAAAAATTCAATCTACATAATAAATTCTGTTTCTTTTAAAACCCTTAAATAACCATCCATATTTAAGTTAATTTACTAGGTGTCCATGGACGAAGAAAAAATATCTCCGTTTCGTGAATTATGAAAAAAAAAAATAAAAAATGTACATCTCTTGAAGACTCCAAATATCTATAAAAACGATTAATTAATTGCGAGTTTCCCATGGGAGAAACCTAGAGAACTTTTTTTTTTTTGATTTATCAAAACTAATCCTTTGTCAGGGAGCTTCTTTCAAGCTCTTATAAACAGCTACCTGTTATAAATGTTGAAATGACAGTCCCACTCAGTCAATGTGAACAATAAGAAAAAAATATTTTATAAATTACTGCCAGGTCCATCAATCGTATTACTGATTTTTGTTCACTAAAGGCATTCATCTACTTAGCGGCTAACCGCGCACGACTGCAGTCGCGTGTGGCGTCAAGTAATGCAAGTCACGACCGCGTCAGTGTTGGTAATGTAAACTCCATGTAAGTAGGAATTGCCCGCGATTAGTCGTGTGCAACTAGCAGCTTAGTGGAATATTGCCCTAACACTAGGTGGAATGATACAAATAAGTTTTTCATTATTTACTAAATTTAGTTCATTTATGTTCATATATTGTATTCTTATGGTTAACCCATTTGTATTATCATCAGTAAATACAGTTTATAAATTTGGTGTTAATTTTATTAAATAATCTTTTCTGTCCGTATAAAAATGATTCATATTGATGACACTGGTTGTCTGTACCCTGAGGTACATAAATAATTATTTTAATAGCTATTTGTAGGGTTCAAGAGAGGCTATCTGTTTTGTAAGAACTAGTTTTGACAAGTCAAAAAAAAACATTCCTCAGACCTCAGCTATGTGACATCCTGTAACTAATTAAACATTTTTGTGAGTATTTGGAATCTTTAAGAGACCCACGTTTTTTAATAAAGAGTAACTTTTTTCGTAATTCGCTACTGAGATTTTTTACCTAATAAATGGAAATATTTCTTGAAGCCTTTGCGTATACCATTCGCAGGCCGATTTCTGCTTATTACCTTCATCAGTGCGAAGGAGGTTTACACAACGTCAAGAAGTAGGATCTCAGAATCATTAGCTTCCATTGGAATATTTTGATATATTGTAATACACCCTGTATAAGTAGCTTATTGTAACACACCATCTATATCATATTATGAATTTACTCACTCTAAGAAACAATTTTGCTAAGGCCGGCGCCGGCGGGTAAAAGCTCTCTTTTACCGAAAGTGGAGTGTCGGCCGGTGAACATACGATCCAAAACGCCGAGACGTCGAGGTGTAGAAAATTATGAAATTTGAAATTATTATAATTAATTATTTTGGCTATTAGAGAGGCGATCGTTGAACGTGTACGAGTCAGGGCGGACGTAAAATTATGTCTACTACATAGTACATACTTGGAGGTAGAAATTTAAATTATTTTACTTATTTTCGGCTATAACTCTAGAAATTTTGTTGGTAAATTATTGTATAAGTGTCATAAATTTATGTGTGTGCCAATAGTAGAGATGGCAGAATTTGGTGAGATCAAACTATTTTTGTAACTTGCAGCTGAAGAAATATTTTATAGAGTGTTGAGTGCTCTCTCCTACTCTCCAAGAGTGTATTTTATAATTTGTAAAGGTTTTTTCCTTTTTAACCTTGAGTATTGGAAAATTTATTGTGATGTGTCTGTAATTTTGATTTTTTCTTTTATTGTACGTATTATTTTATGAAACCTGTGTGTCTTACTAATTCTTTGTCGACAGTTCTATCCTAGACATTCCTACGGCTACGGATCCAGCCTTTAAAAGAGCTGGCACTACTGAGTGTCTGTTCCCCTTGCAGTCTCAGGGGGTGGTGGCAGCAACCCTTATCCTGTATTTTGAGAGATATTGATTAAATTTTATTATAATAATGGCACAGGTGGGATTAAAGAAACAAACATTTGATTACAATGGTGACAGCGATAGTTTACCACAAAAGTAGCTAAAAAGGAGGTTCGCTACAATTTATCATATCTTATTAGTAAAAAATACTGGTATATACCAGTTTATTATTTTTTGGGGACACTACGATTATTCATATCTCATAGTTATTGTTATTGTTAGTTAACGTATGTATTTTTTAGATAACTATGAGGAGCTGAAATCTAACTTTGAAAAGATAACTGCTGCTCATAAGAAGGCACGTCAAGATCGTAAACTCGTAAGTACCCTTTTTTTGTTTTCTTGTAATTATAGTAAATTTTAAAAATTTTAGGTATCTTGAAATTAGAAAATATAACAGGGAGTTGATTACTGATTGATATTCGTGTATTTACTATTTACAATTCAGTATGTCTGTCGGTCTATGTGTCTCAAGCTGTATATTTTGTATGAAATCATTTTTAATTTTACTTATTGCACTGGTTAAAGTTAATGGTACAAAAAAGAAAAAGAATAAAAGTAGAAATACGGTAGCACCTTTTCTTTCTACCTCCTGGTTCTTTTCCAGCAGTAGCAATATGTAAAAAATATGATCATATTTTTAGGCAATTCTATAATATAGTGTTATTTTCTTTGTAAACTACCACATGTTTAATTCCTTCTACACTCTAGCATTTATTAACGAATACCGAAAATATACAGGGTGTCTGGAGGATGCATACAAATATTTCGCATGATGATATATTGGCCCAAAAAAAGCAAAAAAATTCTTATCTCAAATCTGTTTTTTGAAATTAAATTAATCAGAAATAGGCAACGTTTTCAGGTTTGGGTTAGGTAAGGTTAGGTTAGAGTACAATTAGAGAAGACCGAAGCAACAAATGTTGTGCTTACTTATTGTGGGGGGTTTACAGTGTTGCAATTCTTGTCATTTAAAAATATTGAAACTACTTACTAACTGCTTTTAATCCAAAGACTAATTAAAAATTATTATTAATTTATTCACTATCATTTTAAACACTTTTGCACATTATATCACAACTACTAACTACTCTATGCGTTTTTAAAAAATTCGGCCTTCCAGTTGGGTTTTTGAAGCTCTTTGTACTTTTATTGGAAAGATGTCAGTAATTTGGTGTCTGTGGAGAAGAACGGTATTCTTGGTTAGAACTAAACATAAAAATTTAACCGATTACCTTTTTACTAATTTCAGTGTCAGAATTATTACAAGTAGTAGTCAAGTAGGGCCTCAAATTTTATAATTATGATACAACGTCGGAGCAACGTTGCTTGAACCTATCAACCTACTATTTATATCTAGCTCATTTACTTAACGTTGGTTTGACGTCAGAAATCTACTTAATACGTTGGGCGTGTTTTCAGATCATTTCAATCTTGATTAGAGGTAGGTAGGAGTAGGTTTAGGTAATTTTTGGACAACGTTCCAACGTTAGTTAGACGTTGTTGACTGACATAAGAGATACTCGTCAAACTCGTCGTTTAACAACGTGCGTCGGCCAAATGTTGTTGCCCAACCGAATAGACCTGGTCCGTTATAAAACAGTCGACAACGTTGTTTAATGGTAATAAGGGACTTAGTAGGTTTGGGTTTATTTTAGATATTAATCAACGTTGTCTAGACGTTGGTGATTGACTTAGAAGGTCTGATTAATTTTTCGAAAGTCCGCCTACGTCAATATAACGTTGGTGTGACACTTTTGGGCCTCGGCTTCACATAACCTCAAAACTAATGTCTGTAATGCAGGTATTGGTAGATATTTAGTAAAGATTTATATACCAACCGCAACGAAAGGTCGGTATTAGCGTGAGTGAATTTCAGTAATGTCACGTAGCTCATCGCTTCGTTTATCAAATAACATAATCCATAATGAGTATAAGTGAGAAGTATAAATCATGGCGGCAATATAAAACTGATGGTAGCAAGGAATATTTGTAAAAATTTAAAGACCTATGACGTAAAATAAAAACAAATATAGATATAGCTCATAAGAAATACAATAATCATTTAGAAGGAAATATTGCACAGAATCCTTCTGATTTCTGACGATATGTTAATTTTAAGAGAACTGTTTCAAATTGGCCCAAAATACTAAATATTATGATGGTTATTTGTGATCCTCAGCTGATTAACAATTCATTTGCTGACTATTTTTAACAATCGTACTCTATTCCAGAAAATATTGGTAGTGGCTTTTACTTTGAAGCGTTTAAATATTCCTCGAGTTATAGAAGATGAAGTTAATAATGCGATAAAAAAGTTAATCAAAACTGAGTAGTGGTCCTGACAACATTCCATTTTTCGTAGTACGTAACTGGGCTGTAATATTTGCAAAACCGTTATGTAAACTTTTTAATATATCTATCCAATCATCAACATTCCCACAATGTTGGAAACTATCAAAAATCATATCTGTCGTTAAGAAAGGAGATAGAACTCTAGTAAGTCATTATAGACGTAATTTTAAATAATTTTGCCTAAAGTCCTTGAAATGTTATAGTATGAACACATATTTTCACATGTAAAACATCAAATCACAGATCTCCAGCACGGTTTTTATTAGGGTCGATCTACAGTGACTAATTTATTTTGTTTAATAGAATACTTATCGGACGCGATTGATGATGGCAGTCAAGTTGATATTATCTATACTTATTTTTTCCAAAGCTTTTCACAGACTAGACCACATTATTCTTCTACAAAAATCACAAATTTTCAGACCACCTTATTAATTACTTTTCATCTTACCTTGTATACTGTGGCCGTAAGTACATCGAAGTTTTACCAACCTCGAGTGTCCCACAGGGATTGAATTTAAGACCGCTTTTATATAATATTTTTATCAATGACATTGTCACTGACATTACTGTGAATTGTCCTCCATATGCTGACGATTTAAAACTATTTTGTGGAATTTCATGCCTCGATGATTGTCTGGCATTACAACATGATTTAGATGTAATTTATAACTGGTGCACTAAAAACAAATTGTTTCTGAATCTTTCAAAGTGCAAAGTTGTATCATAATACCATTACCTATTATACACTGGAAAACAATTTGCTTTCAAGACCAGAGACATTCGCCGACTTAAGGGTAGTGTTTGACGAAAAACTGTCATTTACAAGTCATATTAATCCAAGTAATTAATAATTCTAGTCTCATCTCAAACTATTCTACATTTCTATTATGAGGTCTAATTTAGAATATGCCTCAATAATATGGGCCCTATATTACAAGGTACATATAAAAGCTTAGAATATATTCAACGTAGGTTTTAAAGTATTCTACATTTAAAATTGATGGGTCATATCTACCTATTGGTTATCCTCGCAATTTTTCTGTACAGATTGTTACATAATTTCACTGACAGCACTTACATACTTAATATGTTACCTTTTATTACCCTTAAGAATAGCTTCACGTCAAACACATTCATTTAAACTAGCGACGCCTAACGTAAACAT
>JANEYF010004158.1:0-65394 GCA_029963845.1 Rhamnusium bicolor
ACCATCAGTAAATAACAGACTAGAGCTAGAATCTTGTTAATAGATGTTAACAAAAACTTGACAAAAATTGTGATAGTTTTTGTTCAATTTGAAAAACTAACTAAAGTAAGAATAAATGAAACATTTTTTGTTACCTTGAATGTTAATTATTGAAAATTCCTAAAATTTTTAAACGGTGTCATTCAAATCTCTTACAGTTTTCGGTGATTTCTTTCGATAACATATATGTACTTTATAAAAAAATATGTATAAATGTCGGTGACGCCAATCTCTTCACAAACTTTGAACATCACAGACAAATTGTGTGAAAAGAAATATGTCGATGATTTACTTTGTCAAATAAAATAAATAATAATGACGCTTTCTTTATATTTCTGAATGACATGCTTCCATTGATCCGAAGAAAAACTCCGGTGTGTACGCCAATGAGGGAGTGGGCATACGGCACTTATTTCCTCGTTTTACCACCACTAGTGCTGGAATCGCTCAATGGTTGACCTTTCTGCTTTGAGCTTTTGTTGTATGAGAAAATAATTTTATGCTTTATCAAGCAAAATGCTTGAGTTATTGCTCAGAAGAAAGTAATTAGAGAGTTTGCCGTCGTTTTTACTACTATTGATTACAATTAAATTTTATAGATCAAAGGAATCGTATTAATTAAGTGGTTAATTTAAAAAAGCGTTCAGCTTTAAATTAGTTTTGTGAAATATTAAAAATGGAGAAATTGCGTATCCTTAATTCAGATTTAGCGAAAAATTTGCTCCTTTTCTGTACACGTACTTAATATATTTTTTTCAGCAAACCACATATTTCGCATTACAAATTTAAGCATTCGGAAATATTTTTCTAAGAATATTTAAAAAATATGCAATATATTTATTAAAAGTAAATAAATATGTAGGTATCATCTATTTAATCTCTGAAGTTAAGCAGGGGTAGAATTAAAAATGCAATCGAAGTGTACTGGTCCGTGAATTTCATCATTTGGCTAACACACATTTCAACAGATTCACGAAGAATTACAATGTCAACAATAAAATTAAAATATTGCAAATGTGTAAAAATAATTAAATCTTTATAGCAGATGGAATTTTTTTATATCTTTGATATCTAGATAACCACACGAAATAATAAAACAACTAGCAATTGAAATGAGATCTCCGTAATTTTACCAGTTTTATATTGTTTGAGAAGGGGATATTAAATTATGTAATTTTGATCCCAGACACAAGAAATATCTTTGAGGAACAGTTTTGATTATTTTGGTATTTCGCTATAGTCGAGCTTGTTTCCTCCTTGATCATATACTAAGTTCGTCTTATTACCTTGTCATATCATATAAGCAAACAATTATTTGGGGTTAGGAACTTTAGAAATATCATAAAATGTGGGTTAATAATTTATGATATATTTTTTTTATGTTTTCTGTAAATAAAAAATTTAATTTCTTATCTGATAATACTCTGCCTATCCGATGAAATGGAAATTTACTGTACAGTTCCTAAATGCATTTATTATAACTGGTTATCTTCCACTTATCATAATTATCTATCACAGAATATAATATTAACTAAATTGTATTTTCAGATTGGTTGATAATCTTTAAGTAACCACAAACTTTTAGTAGGTAAATCTTGAAAATATCGTCGTATTATCTACATCTGTAGTAGTTATAATCAAATAGCGATAATAACAGTAAACATAAAATATTTTCCTTCTGTAGATTTCACGTTATTAGCTATTATAAATAACTGAAAGAACCTTAATATCCAGTATATATGGATATGAACTTAGAAGCCTCAATGGGCACTTTGATAGAATTGGATCTTTCTATGCCCAGGGTTTTACGTCATAAATATTTTCGGTAATTTCTCTCCGAATGGGGACATCATCTTTGTGAATAGCGCTAGTAAAAGTGTAACTACGTTATTCTGTAACATTATACAATGTCAGTGTCACCCATTGCCATAAATTTTTACAGCAGAACTGTCATTCTTAAACTCAATGACTCTTCAAAACTTACTACACACTAAAAAGACTCAAATAATGTTAGCAATGAAATTTGAAATATCCTTACAAATTGTTTAAATTGTATTGTTTATCGCAAGGCTTATAGTCTTTAAATATGTCACTTTCTCTTCTATTTATAGATAAAGTATTAGCATCAAATTCCAGAGTATGATGAAAATGAACGTTTCGAGACACAGAAACGACAAATTTGGTTCAGTAACGAAGTTCAGCCAATGAGTAATATAAGATTTTACTTTTTCTTTTTTAAATATATGAAAGAAATTTGCTTTTTTAATGTTTCAAAAATATTTTTGAAACATTAAAAAGCAAATTTCTTTCATATATTTAAAATATTTAATGATGTTTCACAAGGAGCCATCCGCAGAAACAGTTCAATATATAAGATTTACAGTTTAATCAAACTTATTTGCAACATAAACGTCGGCATTTTTAATCCTTTTACCGCCGTCGAAGAAGCCGACGTTTTTCATGTTGCAAATAAGTTTTAAATAAACTTTTACAAGAAAAGACAAACAAAAGAACTAATCTGTTTCAGCGTGGGTATTTACAAATAAGATTAAATAACGACTTTGGCAGAGAAAATATCTGACCATATTGCTTTAATTTCTTTATTAGATTTAATTATTATTCACTTATAAAAAACCTTATGCAAATATAGGTGTAATATAGCCATTAGGTAAACAATTTACCATATACAGCACAGAAAATATCCATTTGGAATATTAAACTCGCTATGTATACTGTAATATAGTCATATTAAATTTTCATCTATGTTTATACACACCTATAACACAACACATTTTAGAGGGTCATCATGGTTCTACAACCTTACTCGAATACACATAATATTTTGTATAGAAGGTACTTTTGTTATAATAAGTGTGTTAAAGTATCTAGTAAAACATTATAGCACTCTTGGGAAATAACAAAAATATAAAATTTTGTAACCAATATAGTTTTAAGTTGTATACGAAACATATCTTAAAGTAATAACATTTAGCTTTAATATAATGTTTAGAGCCAAACAAGTTATTTATTTCCTTTATTGGATGTACTTATCCTGAGAAAAGGTAAATTTAGTATAAAAATGTACACTATTTTGTTTCACGACTAAGTCGTAAGTCAATTAAATTTTTAAAAATGTGTATCTTTATCTATTCTTTATGTTCTTAGATTTATCGATATTTCGAAACTGACGGTATAAAAACGCTATTTAGTGAGATGACTAATCTTGAGGTAAAATATAGAATTAGGATCATTAGAATATAATTTAATTTTCTTCACAGTTCATATGTGTGTCTTCTTTTTTTGAAATTCTGAGTGGCACTTTTTTCAAATTTAGTTCTACCAAAAATATAGGCAGATATCTTTTCAATGTAAAACAAAAAGCAGATATTTCTAAAAAATGTGGTTATCGGTTAGATTGCCCAGAATGTAACGCCTCATATGTAGATCAAACAGGTAGATCGTTCGAGGTAAGATATAGAGAACATATTCACACACAAAAACAATACTCAAACTTTTATAAACACAGATTCTGGTCATACAATAACTAATGACCATCAACCTAAAACATTACATATTTGTGAGAAAAGTAAAAAACTTAATTTATTAGAATCGCTAGAAATAAATAAATTATATAGGATTAAAAATTACAACATATTAAACGACCAAATAGATTTAAATAATTCTCCGTTATTAAACTTGTTCAGATAACCTAATGCTGTTAATAAAAATCACACCATAATATAATTTTTGTAAAGCCATATCCTAAAATGACATTGATTGGACAGTTTCAATGAATCAAAACAATGTCATTATTGACAAGTGAGAAATAAAGAAAAATAAAATAAAGTGTGAAATATTATTTCACAGTGTGAAATAAAACTTAATAGTCAACAGACAACAAATTAAAGTTCTTACATCAAACAATTATTTAGGAAATTTAGAGTTAACACGTTTTTGCATGAATGAAACACAAGTTATAGACAGATGACACCTTTTTGGTATCTTATACTGACGTAATGAGAGCCATCTAAAATGCTAAAAACTTTACTACCAGACGGATACTGACTTTACACCTTCTTGCATGCACAAATTACAAATTTGCTAATTAGTTAGTTAACACCTTTTTGCACCAAGGGCTTCAATTGTTAACAAATTTCATGAACAATTTTATTCATAATTTAACGAAAATTTGTATGGATAGTATTGTTACTAACATTATTTATATTTCATCCTGGAATTATAGGTTCAGATGTGCGAAAAATATTTGATTCATTTATATTAATATGGAGGTTGGTCTGATTTTCACCAACGACCTCATCGGCAGACATAGTCATTTCTGTAGTATTGTTTGAAAATATCTGTTTTGAAATTTCCTTTTTGTTTTGAATGCTATCTTCTATATATCCCTCAGCAACTGTTGAGGATTTCCATCTCCCATGACGTTTTAAGGTAATAAGGATGTCAGCTCCAGAACAGTGATGCCGAAGATCTCCTAAAGCTGTGACCCGCATATTGTTGAGGATTAGATAAGTTAAGGTATTTAGCTATAATACTTGGTATTTTTGAAGTTTCCCGATTTAAATTAGGACCACCCTGTATATTTCTTATAAACATTTTTATGAAACAGATAAGATTTAATCTAGTTATACAAACTGTTTGCTAGCATATTCAACTTTGAATACTTATTAAGTCATATTTTATAAGGACGAAAACAAAAAAAAATTTGATAGTACAGTCTCTAGACTCTGACATAAATGTATAAGTACAATGACGTACTTCCTTTGACAATTATGTTATCGCTAAATTGTTTCTGTATCTTAATGGTAAATGTCAACCATTCATGGAGTACCACTAAATTTGAGGTCATTATGACTTAAACGCTCTACGGGGAATATAAATATATTTTTTGAATGATGTACTCCATAATTTTGTTGCTCGTGCTGGAATTGATCGTTGATGAAAAATGATGTTTTACAGCCTAATATATTATGCCACGACTGGCTTGTATTGTTTAGCAGATATATTCAGCTATACCAAATTTACATGTACGTTTTAAGCCATAACTCATATTTACCATCATTTTGGAGATGACACATTTTATTAAAATGAAACACTTTCCTAAAAAATTAAAGTTGTGGAGTTAAAAAGAGAACGCACTAGAATCAAAATGGAAAATAAATATTCTTCTTAGCTGAATGACAAAAAAAAATTATTGATTTAGTTCTAATTAGAACAATAATCACTTTTCAGTACAAAAATTACACTGCATTTAATTTATAGCTAAATTTGAATATTATCCTTGGAATACAGACAGTATCTTTTGGGGTCAAATTCCGATTTTGTGACAGCCCTCTCAGTGGTCAGCCACCATGAAATTGAGTTGAGAGGACATTTCTCAACAGTCCCAAACAACTTTCAACTTGTATCCTCTGACAAGCTCCTGAATGTGTCAAAAACTTTAAAATAAAAACTGAAACTACAAATGCAGAGTATATTTGTATTGTCAATGAATCTTATCATTGTACAAATGTAAAGCAGTGATTACCACAAGCTATCGCTAAGCCTAGTAATTTTATACAATATACACTGACCGGTACAAAAAGAGTAAAGCAAGAAAAATTGGTATATTTTTAATTAAAAATTTTCTGTGGACAAGAAAATATGTGGAATCTTTTATTTTGCATTCTTGCGGCTTTTTGTTAATTTTTTCTTGTTTTCTTTTTTCTTTCCTTAAATTTTAAAAACTGGCAAATTTGAATATTTTTAATCACTATGAGAAGTCATTCTTTAGCATTGGTTTGTATTCTGTCGATTATTTTAAGATTGTTACGTGTAAATTTATTATCAAACCTAGGCCCGTACAATTACAAAAAAATAATTTCAACTGTAGTTTTTCTTATAGAACTTACATAAGTAAATCTTTTAAAATTCTACTTTTAGAGTCTGCTATCTTATCTAATTCTAGTCTATTACTAAACATATTTTTGTAAAAAAAATATATATACTTTCAAAAATGTTTCTATGTTGTCATCTCTTTAATTGTTCCAGGGCATTCCAAATGTCTAACTCATTATATTAACAACAAACAAAAATTTGTGGAGTCATTACTGTAAATGTATTCTATATTATCAGTGTATAAAAAGATAAAGTTTCACAAAGTGCATTTAACTTTTCAAAATTACATTTTGCTTTATTCGATAGTATTGAAACAAAAGGTATTTTTCTTTTGTATTCTTAAACAAAGGTTTAATAAAAGTTGCAAATATCGGATTATCGGTTATTTAATTAAATTCCTTTGATTGAAATATTTCGGTCGCTTCGTACTCCGTATCGGATTTTGTGAACATCAAAGTATTCTTTATAATTTACTCCTAAACTTTGTAGTGGCTTTGAAGACAACAAAATAACAGGACAGCATCAGTAACATTGCTGTTTAATATGCTTTGAATAAGGCTGTATATCACAAAATGTTAATATTTATAAAGAAGATTATATGCACGTATATACTTTGGAAATTCATAATGTGATTTTGATTTTTTTATTTATTAATTTATCTGTGAAATACAAAAGGGTATTTACATGTCTTTGAAACTTATGTATCATCAAAATGACCACAACGTTTCGTTCCCTATGACAAAGCAAATCACACTAAAATATCTGTTCATTATCTGTACTGTTATGTAGGTCTATTTTTGTATTTAATTTTTGCTTAGACGATTGAGATATAGAGGACGAGGGTATATAAGCTACGAAACTAACCCGTACTGACAGATGATACCCTCTGAGCCTACCTGTCACATTTAATATTTACAATTTGCCTTAATTTAAAATTAAATTCAGCCCAAATCCAACTTTATTGAAAAAAAGAATCGGATTTGCTATAATGTAAATCTCTGAAGCAACATACAAAATCCCATTTGTCCAGTTAGTTCGTTCCCAGAAGAATTTACAGAATTAGTTGTCGAGTTGGATTACTGTCTGTAGCTTTTGTAACTCTTCGTTTCATATACATAGGGTCTAAAATTTAATGTCACTAGTTCAGTAAAACTTATGTGACATGATAATGTTTAATAATTTCTTTAACTGACGTTTTAAACATGATTTAAAAAATTATGTCAAATTCAATTTTACAGATTATTCGTATAATGTAATGATGCAAGAAAAATAACAAAACTAAATAAATAGTCCGTCATTTTTATTAAACTAAATTTAAGATTCAGAAATGAAACAATTAAAGTGATTTAGTATATTTTTGAAATTATTATACTTTTTATTTTGTCATAAGCATTTTGGCTCTTTTCTATTTCCGCCGTTCTTAGAATTGGTGCAATGCACAGACAAAAAGCTTGAAATCTATTCTGCACAAACAAATTATAACATTGACGTGGTTTTTCACTAAACACCCAAAACACCTTATAATGCACTCTTTGACTCAAAATTCGTATTAAAAAAAATGTAAATCGGACTTTCTGTAATGTACATCATTACCGAAATATTACACATTTTGCAGTAAGATTTTTTATTATATGAAAATAAAAAAAATAAATATTTTAATATTTTTATTGAAAAAAAATCTCAGCAATTTGGTATCTCATTCATCTCTTAGTATTTACCTAATAAATTTATGTATGTTGTGGTGGCACTAACATTATTAATTATATCGGCAAAAGTTGCTGTATGGCACTGGCTTATCCAGACCTATACTCAGAGGGAGGGATGGAGGTGGTGAAAATAGGCAATAAGTGGGAACTTTGTTATTTCCAATAATACAGGCTCATCATTTTTATGATTTGGATTTGGAGAAACATTCTGAGAATGGTAAAGGGAAATCGTTCCCAATAATTCATTCTCCCACTCCCAGTCATGATTCTTTCTTTTAAGAAAATTTGTCAATTTGCTCTGTTTGCTCATATTTTATAAATCGAAAAGAAAATAAACACCCCTTACTCCTTTCTGCATATATGCAATGCACTTGCACACTATTTAACATAAATATATAGTCATATACACAGACAATTAACGGACTGGGTGAAAAATTCGTTAACAATATCAGAAGAGCTGACAAAAGTCTTTCTGAAAAATTCGTCACGGAAGGCGGCACAAAGATCATGATATGATGTATACTGCAAACAAATAAAACAAACAGCCAAACTACCAGAAACCAAGTGACGGCAAGTAGCTTCAGAAAAATGTAACATTGTAATTTAAAAGTAAATTTCAACATCAATAATATTGATACAATCTAAAAGTAAATTTCAACATCAATGATATTGATGTTGAAATTTACTTTTAAATTGTAATATCGCATTTCTCTGAAACAACTATATATTATATAAGGTATAGTTTGTAGTATTTTATCAAAGCATTAGTTATATACCTAATAAAACTAATGAAAATAGAGAAATAGTATTATAATACTAACACTAATACAGTGCCATATTGTATAATATAAACATTTAAGGCCATCCATCTTCCATTAAATTTATTAGATAACTAAGGAAACTATCTACCGAATAAATTTAATAGGAGATGGAAATATCGACATTTAAATGATCAACATTTTTAAAAGAAGATGAATTAGTGGCGGCTGGTGGATTTAGGTTGTACCATATCTCAGTATTGGTGCATGGAACCCAAGCAATATTTCAAGGCACGACTATCAGTACTGATTGCAGAAGTTTTGCAGAAAAAAATTTAAAACAATTTGAGAAAAAAAGTTAGAAAAATGCACAGCCTCCCCAGGTTCCTTCTAAATTATTAGCAAAATCTTTACAAACTATTTTTTTTTCGTAATCAGAAGGAAAATTTATCACCCCGTTTTTTTTGGTTTTCGAAAATTTTGATTTTTTGTAAAGTTTAATCATTTTAAAATTTACACAATGAGGAACTTAAATTTCAAAGAGTAATAATTTTACAAAAACTCTAAATTTTCGAAAACAAAAAAAACGGGGTGGTAAATTTTTTTTCTGATTACAAAAAAAAAATAGTTTGCGAAGATTTTACTAATGGTCTAGATGGAATCTGGGAGGCTGCGCATTTTTGTAACTTTTTTTCTCATTTTTTTTTAAATTTTTTTTCTGCAAAAACTTCTTCAATCAGTCCTGATAGTTGTGCCTTAAAATATTGATTAGGTTCCATGCTCCAATATTGAGATATTGCATAACCTAAATCCACCAGCCGCCATTAGAGATGAGTTAAGGGTAGTTATCACAGAAATTCGGGGAACAAAATTTCATTTTCAAACATATGTTTTTTATTCCCTGATAATTATCTTAGGATTATTTGTTTCACTTACGTTTTTTGGTAAGGTGTTAAAAATCTTTGGTCCTAGCCTAGATAGTTAATATAATTTTTTTAGAGTTCATTATTTGGTGTTTATATATATTTTCTTTTCTTGACTGTTAATATCAAATAATATTAGGTGTGTTATTAAGTGTGTCAAGGAAATCTTCAGTTATACACTTTTTTTTATTTTTCTAACATTTTGGTTTATTAAACCATAATTGCAATTAATACATTTTTTAAAACATAGTTATGGTAAAAAATGTATGTAGATAATCTAATCTAACCATAACTGTGTTGTGAAAATGTATTAACTGTAGTTTTCTGATCATGGTTTAATGAAACTAAACGTTAGAAAAACAAAAAAATATTAAATATATTACTGGCCGAAAATTCCTAAGAAACACTATGGTTTCGGTACATTTATAAGCTTATTTGGCATTATTCTGTAGATTGGTTATGACATGACATATGACATATATGTCTTTTTAAATGGTTATTTTTATATCAATACACATTAAGGAATTACGATAATTGGAACGTTGTATACAGGTTTCTGTATACAGTCATCCCTGTGAGATATGTGAGAAACAGAATGAGTACAAATGTATAAGCGCTCCAATTATCGTAATTTCCTGGAGTGTTTGAAAATCGACCGTACATTATATATACTACTTTGTTTGTATAAAAGTAGAGCAGGATAAAATGAGGTATCCTGAATATTATTTTTAAAATTTTATTTTCGACTACATTTAATGGTTTCAATACCGTTGTATGTAAGCTAACCCATCTATGATGTCATAATGTAAGATATACACTAAGGAGAAGTACAGAGTTTTTAATTATTAGAAGGTTCCTATTTAGAAATTGTTTTACGAGGTAAAATTTGTAATTTTTTTTCCAATATAGCATATTCGAAAGGCCCACTTAAGGATTTGATCGATGATGTCTAGGTATTTGGTATTGCTGGTTTCTTTTATTTAAATGAGAAAAAATATTTATTTATATATCAGGACTGTTAGTTACTGTTTTTGTGAATTCAATAGAGTTTGTTTTTTTAATAAGATAAATAATATACATTTCTATTGCGCCCCCCCCGTGGGTATGCCGCTGCTGTATGGTTTTGTTCGTGTTAACTGAGGAAGTAATAAAATAGGCAAAAAAAAGGTATAAAAGAAACTAATTAAAATCTAAGGTAAATAGTTAATTCACATTAATTATACTTAGTTTCAATCTTTGAGTAAATCATGCTTAGTTCATATATTCCTCAGAACAAAGATCCAAAAAGAACATTTTATGCCAATAATACTGCAGTACCAAATAACAGACCATTATTCTGTAATTCTACAATAAATTTTACCTGAAATGGAAAAAGTTGGTAATAAAAGTAAATATACAAAAACATATATAAATTACAATGAGTTAAAGAATAAGTTAAAAACAGAAAATTGGTTAGATGTTTACAGTACAGATACAGTAGACGAAGCTACTGATTTATTTGTAAATAAATTAAATAGTAACATCGAGCATTGTACAAAAACAATTATATCTGTGTAATATGTGTATATGTATGTGTCTATGTGTAAATATGTATATTTGTATATATATATATATATATATATATATATATATATATATATATATATATATATATATATATATATATATATATATATATATATATATATATATATATATATGGTGAAGTGAACAGTGGTGAGAGGTATGAAACTTCTCATATGGTCTGAATGCTACTATTCAATGCAGGTCGGGGTATTTGCCCGCTGAGTAGTTGTTTCCTTCAAATCATATTTAATCACATTAGTTTAGTCCACCTGGGCTAGGGGTCGCCGCTCTCGGTACTTGCTGTGATGCAAGTCGCTATCCGCCACAGAGACATCGAGGATGTCGGTCGGATAGTAGCAATCAGACCATATGAGAAGTTTCATACCTCTCACCACTGTTCACTTCACCATAGTTAGTATATAACTAGCAGGTTGGCCACTATCATTTGTCTGTTCCATAACCTGTGGCATACTGAAGAGAACAAATAAGTTCGAAATCGATCTGTGTCTGGCTAGGAATTGACAGGTGATATTGGCTATCGATCTATCATGATTTGAAGGTGTAATTCAATGCAGGTCGGGGTATTTGCCCGCTGAGTAGTTGTTTCCTTCAAATCATATTTAATCATATATATATATATATATATATATATATATATATATATATATATATATATATATATATATATATATATATATATATATGTATGTATGTATGTATGTATGTATCTGTGTATATGTGGATATATGTGCGTATAGTGCGTATATATACACATGTGTCCCAAATATGAAATTGTCTGATTATTTTAGTTAGTGGTATTTAATTATGCGTATCATTGTTGTTTCCTTTTTTTCTTTCTCTTCCCCCATTGTAATGCATGTTTAACAGATACTTTGATTTATCGTATAGCATAGTCCACGAACAAATTTCTCTCTGTGGATTTCCCTATGTTTATTATTCATCTATTAATACACTTAATTCGTAATTACATACTGTATATTTTATATTTTCTTGTGTTTCAAAAGTTGTATTTCATTCTTTCTAAATAAACATCATTATTATTATTATTATTATTACATGGTAATTTAAATTTATTTTCGCTATATTTGATGAAAATTTGTATACTGGACTTAAAACTACACAATAATTTTTGTTTTTCATTGTATAAAATGTATAAAGATACTTTAATCCTGAAAAAGTTTATTTCTGGATATATTAGATATAAGCTTACGCTGGATTACTAGCACGCTTTTTACATTAAAAAAGATATTGAAATGAAAATTTAATTTAAAATTAAAGGAATATGCAAATCCTCAAAAATTAAAAGAAACGGTACAGCTGTTACACTTCCAAATCTGATAATTTAATAACAAGAAAAAATTGCAAACTAATATCCTTTTGGGGAGCCTGTAATTCAAGATGAGTGGATAAATTTTAAATTTAAAATTCCTTCCTTAAATTAAAAGCTAGTAAAGTTAGTCGGAGTTTTCCTCTTTTTTTGTCGATGACAGTTTAATATTCTTGAGACGAACATCGCCTAGCCCTGATTCCATAACTAATCAAATTGGGGTCGCAAATCTCAAGAATTCGCCAAAATCCCCTTTTTATATTATGCCAAATTGCCAATCTAATAACGAAGTGTTTCAGAGATGTTTCCGAAGACACTTCATTAAAAATATTTCAAATCAATGAACTTAAGGCATTGACACTCATAAGGTTACACCGCAAATGAAAAATATTGAATTCGGTTGACTGTCGAAAGTGAGAACGACTCGTATTAATCAATCAAACGGAACTGGTAATTGATATCAGCATTTCCGAATATTCGTTGAAGCCGTTGACTTGAGGAACATTTATTTCGTTAAATAAAAATTGTGGTGTTGCCATCATACGACCTTCTTTTGTTCATTTTCAGCAGATCAATGAATACGTTTAAAATATTTATTTCTACGACCACAGTAAAATGTAGGCGATTTTAAAACAGTTTTGAACGTCTATAGTAGACTTTTGAATAATGTATATTGAAGGAATATTATTGCATACTGTATAGTAAAATTTTTTATTTCAGAGAAAGCCTACTTCTTCCATTAATTTGAGTTAGAAAATTAAGCTCATTTCCGCATAAGGGAGAGAAGTAACTACTTTTCCCACTACTGCGAAAAGTAAATATTGTAAGTAAATTGAGTCAAATCTTCTTATTACAGATTTTTATTATGCAACCTTTACAATTTTTTTAATTTATTGTTGAAATCTTGTAATAATTGGATACTAACTACCGTTATTTTTAATGTGTTCACTTCCTCCTAAAATTGTATGTGCAATGCAATTGTTTTTCTTGTTTTCGTGTGACCCTTCAAAATACTCTTCAGCCACAATATTCGACTTCCAGTCACTGTGTCATTTTAATGTTAAAATGTCTACCGCTGCATCACAACAGTATAGTAAATGTTCTTCTGGAGCAACGGCCAATATATTGTGCAGGATTTGGTAACTGTAAATAAGAAGTTATGTCTTGGCATGCTTCTGAATGAATTTATTACTACAGGTTGCCTTGTACATTTCCCGTTACTATAACCAAAAATCTCCCATGTCCAACATTCTCAGGTCTAATATTAACACATTTTCTAAGAATATTCGTCATAATCAACCTTCCGACGTGCCGAGCAATTAACTTTTGGTCGATTCTTGTATTCGTAGTAGTTGAAAGGTGTTTTCTTCGTTCCTGACATTTTCCAGAATAAAGTTTGTGAGATCTCGGCAAGCACCAGCCAATACAATTATAACTGTTAACTATAAAACATACCTAATTAGCAAAATTAAGGAAACATTTAGGAAATGTAATAATAGATATTTTTCGTCGTCAATTCCTCTTACGAATTTGGAAACAATCTGTTTGGCCTTCTCCCTTTTCTCTTAAGAAAAGATATAATAAACTTATGTATGTAGTTACTAACATTGTAAACATTTAAGCCAGCAGAAATGGAAGATAGAGATAATATGACATTATAATCTGGCATATTTGAAATATTATTGATTTTAATCCGTGGAGATTGTTCTGTCATAAAAACTCGGTTGGCAACTTTCTCTTTTAAAGAATTTTAACTACCTCCGTGGTGTGTCAACATATCAGCCCTAAAGCCGACTAAAAGCGAATCTTAAGATCATCTAAAACTATGCCCTGTATAACAGTCTGGATTTAGTATTTTCAAATAGGTAGAAGTGAGACTGGGCATTTGAAAAATTGATTTATTCTGACTTCTTAAACACTGCTAAACAAAAATCGACGAACAATTTGTGCACCAAGAATTTGACATACATACAGACAGAATAAGATCAAAAGACAGATCGACAGACAGACGTCACAGTGAAAACTATTTTTTAAATTGAATCATAAGCAGGCAATATTATAAATATTTACATAATATAAACCTGAAGTAATTGTGTTAGTTGCCTTTCATTTTGTTTTCTGCCATAGGCCTTGACTATTCTAATTCAGAATTTATTTACAGTGTGATATTGTTCCCAAAGTGTGGAGATAAGGAATGCTGTGAACTTGGGGCACGTGTGCACTCGTAATTAATAGACGTTCTAATGATGGTCGACTTAATTACCTGCGGGATCGAACTGAACTGTGTTAGTCAACCGCGTCCATGTGTGCAGAGCATTACGTGCCCGCATTGCACGTGCCATCGACCAGCACCACTGACTCAACTGCACAGAACAAGCACTAAATTCCATATAATAATAATAAATTATCGTATTAAGTTAAAGGCTTTGCTTTCAGAATTCATCGATGCCATTTTTTAGCATTAATAATATAATTGTTCACTATAGATGTGAATCCTTTTTATTCCTCAATCCTATATGGTGGTATATGTATGGTGAATTGGAAAAAAAGGCACTTGTCTAAAGTATGCCTATACATAATTTTTATTTTTAGATGCTACAGAAATAAAAACTATTTAAAGAACTTGTATAATTGAAAAAACATATATGTTATCTTCCACTATTTATGCCAACCAGTGACGTCATCTACCCTGCACATACGTATTCATGGTCATATTTCATGTAGGCCATGTGACATCAACGTCAAATTGTCGGTTTTGATCTTAGAATTTTGTTTCAAAATATAAATTTATTTAAACAAAGTAATTTAAATGTGTAAAAAATTATTATAATATATTTGGATCAAAAGGGTAAGGACTATAGTCCTTACCCGGCACTAGGGGTAACATTCTATTATGGCTAATCTTCTATATGGAAAATAGATCGGTTGAATGAAAAAATCCGGTATATTTAATGTTGCACTTGGAGATCCTCAAGGTTCAGTATTAGGGCCACTATTATTCATGCTCTATATAAATGATTTACCCAGTTTCATAGAGCATGGCCATGTAACAATGTTTGCAGACAACCCAACAATTACCGTGTCAGCCGATGTACCTGAGGAGCTTCACAATATGATTAATAATATAACAGAGTCATTAAGTACATTATGCCAAAGAAACAAACTGGTTCTAAATGAAAAAAAAAACAGTTTGTCTAAATTTGTATCTTTAAAAACCTCTGCATGATAATTTCATGATTGATGATATTATATTTTCAGATTCAACTAAATTACTTGGTACCCTACTTGATTCCAAGCTATCCTGGTATAGACATATCGACCATGTCATGTGTGTAAGTAACTAAATAAAACATATTTTGCAATATTATAGTTAAATCCATGCTAAACATATATTATACTATGGCCTACAATATGTATATTGCTGACCAATAAATTATCATTATTGTAATCATTGTTATTATTATTAAATCTACATGGTATTTAAGACGAATCATAATAAAAGTTTATTCTACCTTTGACCTCACAGATATCGTATGTAAAGTTTCAGATTTCTATATTGAGTCATGTTCAAAAAAATCGTATCGTCATTTTCAGACAGACGGCTTACCGATTCTAATAGATTTGCTCTTTCTGGTCTCAAAAACATCCATTTTTATCACAATCTGGATCCTGATTTTCTATGACATCAATACCTATGTATCAATGACAAAGCAGAAACACTCAGTGTACAAATTTGTTCATCAATTAATACGACAATGGACTGAATCGTATATATTTTTTAGTGTATGAATAAGGAAGTTTTTTAAATAAAAATTTTATCCTTTAGAATTTTCTGTTTCATTATTTAAGTAAGTAATATCAATAATACGTGTTTGAAAATTTTCTAATTATAGCCGAAAATATTTATTTAATTATGACATATAAGCATTCCCGTATAGTAAATTAAAGAATTACATCTCTATCAATTTTCAGCTGACAAGGATATTTTTTAATATTTTAATACTACAAAACGACCTGCTGTTCAATAGATCTTCTGAAATAACA
Source organism: Rhamnusium bicolor (assembly GCA_029963845.1). Lineage (NCBI taxonomy): Eukaryota > Metazoa > Arthropoda > Insecta > Coleoptera > Cerambycidae > Rhamnusium > Rhamnusium bicolor. Next base: position 16,280 of record JANEYF010004158.1, read on the forward strand.
TAAAATGATATATCGCTTGTCAAACTCCAAAGAATATATTATTCAGTGCAATTTAGTGCAATGAGTAACACGATATCATGTACCACTCCAGGCTAATCCCTAATTTCGTATAGGACGCATTGGGACCATAAAATTGTCTAGTTTTTACGATACCAAAATGACAGGTGGTTTTACTTCTATGTGTAAATAAATCAGCATTTCATCTGATATTTATGCAGTGCTGAATTTTCTAGTCTAACTTAACGGATGAAATGAAAAACCAGACTTTCATATGAACATAATAGATAGGAAAAATGAATTTTGTTTTAATTCCAATCTATTAACATTCATTAACTGAATTTTATGAATTTGCCTGATATGGATAATTCCGTTAATAATATTACTATAATAATAAGTATAATGCCTCTTTATTATTTTTTCAATAAATAAAAACTAAATAAACACTACAGGTGGTTGTCATACTCATAATTTTTTGGTATTTATTGATCGGCAATGGCTTCTTATGACCAAAAATTTACGTTCTTACGATGACGTACTTATTTCAGACGTAGAGTGACTTCATATGTCCACCTGATTATATTACTACATTTAAATAAAATATTAAAATTTTGTTTAATATTAACATTTTTTATAGAATTTAAATAAAAATGTATTCTTTATTAAAAATAAAAGTATAGTTCAACTGCTTAACGCTTTAACCTGAGTATACCAGTTAATTAGTGTTAACATTTTTTAAATAACATGAGTTATCTGGTGTGTGTTCATAAAGTTCATAATTTTAAAACTATATTTACAAAAAAAAAATCTTTTAAAACGGCCACAGATTAACATTTTACTATAAATCAACCAATAATTCATTTCCTAAATTATTTAAACAAAAATAGAAGCAGACTATCTTATCATTAACAACTACTCTCAACTCGGCTTTGAATTAAACCTAAATTCAATTTTCAACTTATTGCTTGGCGGCTGTTTAGTAAAAACACAAGGTTTATCATTGAGATAATAAAATAACTTAAGATTACCCTGAAAGTAAACCGGTTTGAAACAAATATGTTTAGTAAATAATTGTTATTCCACAACTTGAAGTCTAGTTCAAAACGGTTTTAAAGGAAACATTAATACTAGTTATAGTAACAGGGTGTACCAAAGTGAAAGATGAACCCAATTAGGTCTTACTATAATAGAGAATTGTTAACGGAAAAATCACTTCGTTACAATATGCGTCTGCCAGACGTGTGTATAACCCCACCCGCCAGTGTGCAATGTATAGTAGAATTGGTGATATCTGTGGTAAAAAAATTAGAAGAGAAAGCAGATACTATTGTCCAGACTGTAACGTATCTCTTTGCGAAGTTGTTTTAGAGTTTACCACACTAGCATACTATACGAGTAGTATAACCAATTATTTCTAATAATATCAGCTATCAATTCATGCTGTTTTTGTTCTTTCGTGAATCACAAGTGAACTCGGGAAGAATTATTAGTTTATTTAGCTTTTTCGCAAAAATAAATGTCTTCTTGAGATTTGACTATTATTAGTTTACTTTGTAGTAAAATAAACAACAATAAAATAATATGCTTTTCTCCCACAACTTTCCAAAAATAAAACAGAGTGTTAAGCGATTAAAATGTGAAAGAATGGATAATATGCCATTCACTTACTCATTTTAGTTCATAGAAGTGAAAAGTGTAAGAAAACGTGTAAACAAATTAACTAATTTTTTACAACTGTAACGAAAAAATTGTATAATTATGAAAATTATTTAGTTTCTTAAGTATTATGGAATACAAACAAAAACGAGTAAAGTATTTTTTAAATAAAGTGTTAGTTAAATCTACGACACTGTAGCCTACTTTCACATCAAGTAGTGGAATAGCATGAATTTCATTCGGGCAAGGAAAACCCTAAACACTATTAAGGTTACTACGAGGTTCTTTAAAACCTGGTGTATAGATAAGTCCATGTAATACCCTTGATATAGGCATTACAACTTGTACGGAGTAGATGAAGATGTCTTACATTATCCCGAGCAACCTTATGTAAGAAGTATCATTTAATATACCAAAAGTGGAATTCTGCTTAGAAGAAAAATCTTATCTTGAAGGTAAGTATCGATTATTTAATTATATATAAATACAGTATTTCCATACTTTCTCAAGGTGGTATCGATTATACAAGGGTAATCAGTAGATCCGGAAGTACTTGAAATTAAAATAAATTTTATGAATCTCGCACATTTAACCGAATTGAATCGAAATGAGCTAAATTGAATCAATTTAAATTCCGTGCTTTCATTGGTAAATTGTCGTTAGTATATACATATGCATTAAACTTTTATATGTTTACTAATTAATAAATAAATTTATTTCTTTGTAATGTCAAGCAAGCCATCCAAAGGTCTTTTCCTCCAGAATAATTCAGTAAATCACTAATTATTTGCGTTACAAATCTGACGATGATAATAAAAATTATCAATACGTTGGTAGTTTTGAGATTCCGTCTGAATTTAATTTTCATAGGTATACACCTTTGCACTGACGATGTTTATGTTATATAAATGAATCGTCGGCGACAGATTAAAGCTGTTTTATTTTCCTGATCTGACAAGTATTTCCGAGAGTATTCCCCATCCATTAACAACAGTTTTCATCTTTTGAATGTGAATGTAACATTTGAATTCTTGTATCAGAAGTATTTTCTTAATTGCAACACTTATTGATCTTCTTTACTGTAACAAGCGCCCTGTAAAATAGTCAAATTTAAAGTTTTTGCGATTATTTTTACTGACGAAACGAGATTTTTTATTAAAATGTACTATAAATAACTTTGTGGGCATTGTGACCAAGACGGGTACACTACACTGTACACTTGATTTCAAAAAAAACTGGTACAACTCTTGTAATCGAAAATTTTAATAGTTTAGTTGTGTGCATATGTCTGTAAATAGGGCTGGCCAGGCATGTCGAGAGGGGGGTGGAGAAGAGGTGATTTACCCCGGACCTGGGTTTTTTGGAGGAGATCGGTTTTCTTTGTGTTTTTAAACTTATTAAACCTTTCTCTTTTATTTTATTCAAATGGAATTTTAAAAAATAATTAGAAAATAACTTTTTCAAAACATTTTCAAGCCTGCCATATTATTGTTTGAAACAATAATATTTGTTACGGATAATTCTACTAATGGTTGTAATTAAAATACTAACTGAATAATGATAATCCTATTTTTAAAATAAGAACACAAAAAATATCACTTGAGATTAAAAAAAATGTAAACAATGCAAACTGAACATAAAAATACAATAAAAAAATAAAATAAATGAACTTAACGTAATACAGAATTAATTAATATTTTGTCATTGCTCCATTAACGTCTAAAACTGCCTGAAGTCTTGCAGGCATGGAGAAAATCGGACTTCTTGCAAGGTCAACTTCTTGCGACAAGTGCTCCCAAGCGTCTTCAATTATCCCTTCCAATTCTTGGGCATTATTTGGATGGTTATTTAATTTTCTTATATGTTTCACCATTAGTCCCCATACATTTTCAATTGGATTTAAATTCGGACTTTTAGATGGCCACAGTAACAACTCTATGTTTTTATTAAGAAACCATTGCCTGACATGATGGGCCGTATGTATGGAGCAGTTGTCTTGTTGGAAAATAGAATTATTTTCCGAAAACACCTCTATTACTGACGGCAACATAATATTGTCTAATATTTCAATATATTTAATGGAATTGAGATGACCACCACTGTTCCAACACACACTTAACCCATTTAGGCTCATCCAAGCCCAGACATTGACTGAAAACCTTCCTGATATTTGTGGATCGAAGGTATATTTTTCGTCGTATCTAGTGGAAGGAGGCCTATATACGCGAACATGTCCATCGTTACAGGATTTAAAAACCTTTTCGTCAGAAAAGACAACTTGTCCCCAGAAGTTTTCATCATTGATTATATAGTTGAGTGCAAAAATAATCCTACCCTGCTTCTTTTATTCTGAAAGTTTGTGTTTTTTAGCCGCTGAACAACTCTTCAAGTCGCTTTGTAGTTTTATTCTTCTGCAAGCAGTAGATACCGAAGCAGGGAAATTTGTCTCTGAAATTGCATTTACTGCAGTCTGAAAAGGGTTTTCTATTAGGTAATTTATAAGATTTTCATCTTCTTGATTATTGCTCTTTCTGGGCCTACCGGAACCAACTTTACGGGATACCGTTTGGTTGGTTTCCCATTGTTTTTTAACACTCATTATCGTGGTTTTACTCACATTGTATTCAGCAGCAAGTCTTCTTATGGACCAACCATCTTCAATTTTAGAAACAATTCGAAATTTTTGAATATCTGTTAGATGTCGAACCATTTTTAATAATGACGCCACTTATTAACGTCAAAGTGACATTTGTAAGATTATTAATATCAATCAAAGAACGAATGATTTACATAGCTAAAAGAAAGTATACCAGTTTTTTTTAAATCAAGTGTACATAAGTTTAAAACAAAATTTCGCAATTGTTATAAAAATCAATGCATTGGTACATACGTGTATTTTTAGTCCTCTTTTACTTCCTCACTAATCAAAGTGAGGAAGGTATGTATTCGTAAAAAAGAATTTGAAAATTTGTATTGAATTTCTGGACAAATCCCGACGAATTATGACGATACACAAAATTTAAGACAGAAAAAATTTTTCTGTCGTGTGTCTGTATGTCTGTCTGTTTGTGTGGTTTGCGATAGCAGCTACAGGTTTTGAGATAAAACTTTCAAATTTGGTACACACATTCTAGAGGTCAAGGAAGAGATTGGGTTCGTTGATGAGCAAAATCGGTTGACTTTTTGAAAACGTCAAAATGTGACATTTTTGAAACGTCAAAAATGTGACTTTTTTGAAACGTGAAAAATTACCTTTATTACAAACTCCACCACACTACGGTGAGGAAGTTCTGATCCCCAAATAATAGGCAGCGTTTGTTATTTTTACAAATAATGTTTTCCTATTAAATATTCAGATTAGTTTACAATTACTCGGTACGACAACATCAGTTCTGTGAAGTTCTGAGATGTGGCGTGTTTAATTATTCCTGCCCTATTGATGAGAAACTTATAATTACAAAATGGGATGTAACCTGCATGTTGAGTTTAGTACGTGCGAATATTTTTGATATAACTAATTATGAGCCAACGGATATTTTAACTTTTTACACCTACTGGATTACTAAAGGTCAGTTTTTGTCGCATGCCAGGTTGATGAAAGTGTGGAATTAGAGAACACAGCTTTATAAGAAAATAAAACGAGGTGCATGTGAACGGATGGATACTCGAATTGCATGTAAATAAGAATTAATTGCAGTGGCGGCTGGTGAAATTTAGGCTATGTCATATCTCAGTATTGGAGCATGGGACCCACGCGATACTTAAAGGCGTAACTATCAGGACTAAATGAAGAAGTTTTGCAGAAAAAAATTGCGCTTGAAATTTGCGAATAAAAGTTGGAAAAATTAGTGCCCCCAGGTTATTTTTTAAACGATTTATAAAATATTTGTGAAACATTTTTTTCAGAATCAGGTGGAAAATATAAGTTCACATTTCAAATTTCATCGAAAAATATTGGTTTTCTATAAAGTTACACCGTTTTTGAAATTTTATTTTAGATTCATTTTTCACTTTGCAAACTTCAAAACGGTGTAACTTTATAGAAAACCAATATTTTTCGATGAAATTTGAAATGTGAACTTATATTTTCCACCTGATTCTGAAAAAAAATGTTTCACAAATATTTTACAAATCGTTTAAAAAATAACCTGGGGGGGCACTAATTTTTCCAACTTTTTTTCGCAAATTTCAAGCGCAATTTTTTTTCTGCAAAACCTCTTCATTTAGTCCTGATAGTTACGCCTTTAAGTATCGCTTGGGTCCCATGCTCCAATACTGAGATATGACATAGCCTAAATTTCACCAGCCGCCACTGATTAATTGTATAATAACTTGTGACATTCTTGATATCGATTTCTTTATTTATACCTTGATGAAAATAAAGAATACGAAACTTTCAAATGAGCACTTGATTATCTATTCACGTTTTCTTGTTACATTAATAAAACATTAATGGCAGGAATAACATTATTGTTAATTTTACTTATCTGTTAATTGCTATATATTAATGATGTTTATGACATATATTAGGCTTACATAGATATATTTACAAAGATGGAGAATAATTTTTGAAAAACATATGCTCAGTTTATTTTTTACTTCCTCACCCCTCAAAGTGAGGAAGTTATGTATTCGTGAAAAAAATTTTGAAAATTTTTATTGCATCTCGACGAATTATGACGATAAACAAAATTTCAGACTGAAAAAAATTTTCTGTCTGTGTGTCTGTCTGTGTGGTTCGCGATAGCAGCTACAGTTTTTGAGATAAAGCTTTCAAATTTGGTACACACATTCTAGAGGTTAAGGAAGAGATTGAGCTCGTTGATGAACAAAATTGTTTTACTTTTTTTGAAACGTCAAAAAATGTGACTTTTTTGAAACACCTAAGTGATTTTTTAGAAACGTCAAAATGTGACTTTTTTGAAATGTCAAAATGTGACTATTTTGAAACGTCAAAAATGTGACTTTTTTTGAAACGTCAAAGTGACTTTTTTGAAACGTCAAAATGTGACTTTTTGAAACGTCAAAAAATTTGACTTTTTTGAAACGTCAAAAATTACTTTCATTATAAACTCCACCACACGTCGAGTTTTACTACGGTGAGAAACTTCTGCTCCCCAAGTAATTGGCAGCGGTTTTCTTTTAGGGGGGGTCAAATCGTCTCACTTTAAGAACCAACAGTAATCACCCATTATAGCTGGATCCCATCGTCCTTGATAACGAATTTCCATTGTCCTGATATCTTGATGAAATCTTTCTCCTTGCTGGTTGCTTACCGCACCCAAATTTCCAGGAAAAGAATTTAAATGAGAATGCAGAAAGAGAATTTTTAAAGACATACGGCAACCAAACGTTTGGTACGAATCTAAAAATTCGGTTACTAGTTGCTTGTAGTTCTCATCCTGATTGTTCCATAAAAATTCCCTAACTACGCTTACAAATAAGTTATAAACTCTGAGTTCCTGTCTGTTGAGTGTTTCTTTAAAATCTGCACCGTCAAGCAATTTTCTAATTTGAGAATCAATGCCTTCTTTAAATTTGGGGTCACTCAATTGGGAAAAATGTTCTCTTAATTATTTAAACCCTGTGCTCTATTTTTCACAGCCTACACTATATTTTTCATCAGCCCAAGTTTAATATGAAGAGGTGGCAAGAGAACATTTAGAGTCTAAAAGGGGCACGTATTTAACATTAATAGTTTCTGGTTCAAATTGTTCCCTTTCCGGCCAAATTCTTTTCACATAATGTCCTTTTGGTGCATGACTGTCCCACAGACAAAGAAAACAGCATGAAGAGTGTAATTCATTAACGATCTAAGTGCCAAATATCCGAAACAGAGATATTCGCATTTTAATGAGAATTTATTTTTCAGACATGAAACGAAAACAATTTTTTGAGGTACTCATTATTATCAAAAAAACCAAACTGATATAATAACCGAAATAAATAAACTTAAGTTTAAATGCAATACAAGAATTAAAAAATGTTTTAAGAACGTTTTAACTATAACAGGTAATTTCAATAATAATGTTCTAAGTGCCATGGATTCACCAAAAGTTCTTGGAAAAACATTTTATGTTCTTGTTTAGGTAGGTATTCAATGATTTCTTATAAATTTTGTTTTTTTTCTTCAGATATTTGACTTTTTGTTGTAAGCAATGGCAGATTAATAGTTTTCAAATGATCTAAACTCCCACCTCTTTTGAGCACGTTAACAATTTTCCACTCTTCTATCTCATTAAATGTTTCACGTATTCTCACTTTTCCCGGATTTTCTTGGTCTGTTCTAATCTACTGAGCTTTGCCGATATTGAACTTTTTGGTATTGAGGTAGACGTTATAAGCTTCTTTAAAGTCAAGAAAATCGTCCTTTTGCATCATGGTTGCAACAAAAGGTTGGATAATCCTAGCATTCGCTATCATTTCTACTAAATCTTTTGGATCCATGCATTTGCACACTTTTTTACGTTTCTCGATTTGGGTAAATTCCCGATCACAACTTAGGAAATAATGTCGAGAGACCAAAAATTTGTGATCCACTGAGTTAAATATACCCTTAACAATAAGGAAAATCCAGAGCTGTATAATCACTCTATTTTTATTTTGCCCACAGCAGTTATCACTCCACATTGTCAGTTGCTTTTTTTCTATCACATCACTCAAAAACAATTTTTATACACAGGAGGCAATTTCATTACCACCTCTGCCACTGGTTCCCTCATGTCATATATTCACAAAACCTGCATTAGTATCACCAACATGTACTTCAAGGTTATAGTTAGATAACTGGCGCAAGTAAAACATCCTACTGTGGGTGGGAAAAAACAAAACTAGCTGCAAATCCATTGAACTTTCAGGTAGTTGAGAGTTTTTGTGATCTTACTACATCATTTTTAAAGCCTTTTCAGCCTTCTTATTATGTAATGCAAGTCCATTTACTAGATCCTGTCTATTTTTGGGATTACCTTTGACTTGAGCTGATTGCAAATCACAGGTGGAACAGGTATCCGTTCTTGTCGGTTTGAAACTTAGATTAGGAAATCTTTTTTCAAAAACTTGGGAGTAAAACTGATAAGAAATATTTGTATCTAAAAACATACCACTAAAGCCCGATATAAGCGATTTAAGTCAGGGCTGAGATACTCCTTTGAACTATGGTTCCTTGTGTGATGGCTCACGAGGAAATATATTAATGTGATTAACAACTTTATTCTCATCTTCTTTAGTATATTTCTTCTTATTACCTCGCTTCTCCTCGTTCACTAAATTGCCTGAATTCTTTTTTTCGGTCAGCTTTTGTATGTTTCTGTGAGTCACACGAAAAATTTCCTGAAATGTTCTTTTACATGCTAGAATTATTTCTCTCTCACCGCTTGGTACAGTATAAAAAACAGTGCACGTTCTTTTACTATCGGCCAGGTCGTCATAACTTCCATGTTGCCTTCGTTTGATCTTTCCAATATGTATTAGACTCATTATATATATGGACCGCTTCTCAAGAGCACCCATGTTATAAAATTCGCACAACAGTTTATTTTTTTGTTCAAGCGAAAGTGACCTTCAGTTGTATTTGTATTTACATGATAGCTAAATCGAAAATAAAGCATTAGTACTTATGTTACGGTTCAATATTTTAATATATTCGATCTACCTCTTGTTATATAGATTTTCTTAAAAAATCTATATATACATTTATGCTCGGCGACTTTGGGCCCCCGTATCTCGAGAACGGCTGATTGGATTGACCTCAAATTTGGGATCTATCCGAATCTCGAGATTTCCAGAAACTTTCCGTCTGTCCGGAACTCCGGAACTCCGGAACTCCGAAACTCCGAAACTCCGGAACTCCGGAACTCCGGAAACTTTTCTTTCAAATGCGATAATTGTCCCAAATATTGACCGATCGATTTCAAATTTTTACCAGAGGTAGACCTCCATGGTCTACATATGCCTATTGATTTTGAGCCGGTTTCGAAAACGGCAAGTGGGGCAAAAACGGCCTAACAACCAATTTTTTTACCTTCTTTGAAATGCGATAACTGTCCTAAATATTAACCGATCGACTTCAAATTTGGAACAGGGGTGGACCTCTAAGGGCTACATATGCCTATTGTTTTGGAGCCGGTTTCGAAAACGCGAAGTGGGGCAAAACGGCCTAAAAGCCATTTTTATTTTTTTTTTTTTTGAAATGCGATATCTGTTCAACCTATTGACCGATCGACTTGAAATTTGCAACAGGAGTAGACCTTTACGGTATACATATGCCTGTTGATTTAAGCCAGTTCCGAAAACGAGAAGTGGGGCAAACAAAAATTAAGAATTTTGTTTTTTTTTTTGGAAATGCAATAAATGCCCCAAATATTGACCGAATTGGTACAAATATAGGCATATTAGCATAAGACTCAATAAAATTGATCACAAGGAACCGATTCCGACTATTCACGAACCGCTCCGATCATTCCCGAAGGCGTTATAAGCACTTTTAATAGTGTTTTAAGTAATTAAAAAGGGCAAACGAGTTTCAAGGGTGTTAACAGCCACCGATGCTACAGATTCCGAAGTCACCCGAAGATACCCGAGGGGAAAACGGGCTTGCGGGATATCATTTTTAATAAAACCGAATACGAGGAACCGATTCCTAGCATTCCCGAACCGCTCCGATCATTCCCGAATGCGTTTTAGGCAAGTTTAACAACGATTGCAGGAACCGAAAAACAAATTCAATTTCCGAGGGAGTTGACACGTACCCAGGCCGCACTTTTAACCGAAAAAACCGAACTCGGTCCGATGATATCCAAAGTCACCCTTGCGCGGGCGAGGCTTGTGGGAATCGTTTTCTAGGTAATCGGACCCAAGGAATCGATTGGAATCATTCTGGAACCGATCCGATGTACTTTGTCCGTCTTTTGAAAATCTATATGGCATCTTCACCGCAGCGGTGAATGTACCTCACTTGTTTTGGAGGCATTTTAGCTTCCTTCAAAATACCCTTTTTGTTCACGTGTGATTTTTTCAGTATTTCTTAATTTTTTTCTTTCTGCAACTTCTCTTCCTTCTCCATTTCTCTTTCGTTCTTCGACTTTATTCCATTTTTCGTTAACGAAAACAACACAACAACGTACTAAGCGACAGTAAACGTTTTTAGGTTAACAACAACACATAGACCATTATTTGTGAAATGCATAGTTGGACATAGAATGCCCGCCATCTATTGATGAGTACCTATGGCATTAAATGAACAAATGGCACTTAAAATGGTATATAAGTTGTTGAGATAGGCACATAGAATCCTATTTAAGTTATAGCTACTTTTCTTAGATTTAGGCATTTAGACCATTATTTAATTACACTCTTCCAGGGGTGGCAAAAGAACATTTAGGGTCTAAAAAGGGCACGTATTTAACATTACTAGTTTCTGGTTCAAATTGTTCTCTTTCCGGCCAAATTCTTTTCACATAATATTCATAATAGTCGTTACTACTTCCATTACCTCCAAAAATAATATTTTGTCAATCTAAAGGCTTAGTTGGCACTAGAAAGTTTGATGCATTGTGAGGTCTTAGGGCTGACGGTAAATTGGGTTATTTAATTCTTTGTTTTTCTTTTTTGGAATATCTCTCTATTCTTGTTACGCAAAAATAACAATCATCCAAACGATTGATGGGTTTTGCCATATCACTGGAACTGCAAAAGGCAATGCTTTTCTTTTCCCTTTCATCCACTGTATTAGTGACCCGCTGCAACTTACACAACAAACGTGGGAGCCCATTGCTTATCTTGAACTCCAAAATAGAGGAAATACGCTTTTTTCACATTTTTATACAATGACCTTGCTTGTGACTTCATAAAGAATTCTTGACAAATGTAACAACACTTGTTAGGTGAGGTTTTGCAACTTTGGCGCGTTTGACTTGACATTTTTGTCAACAGAATTATGTAGACAAACGAAAACACTTTCTAATAGACACAATTGGGCACTTGGAAGGTCAAAACAAAACTGATACTGAAAATGTCCCACCTTGCTTTAACTTGTTCTTCTAAAATTGCCAGCCCATCATAAAATATATTACCTGGCAATATAATAGGGTCTATTGTGTTCACACAAAAATGGGACGTATTAGGAGAAATTTTTCTGAAAGTGGACATACTAGGAGCGATGTACGACACCACCGAAACGTGCCTGATGAAGACAATTTTATTGCAATTGCTTTGTGTTTAGCTCAAGTATGTTCTGGTTACAGTTTGTGAGAAGTAGGAATTTATTGATATTTTGATATGAAAATTTCATAGTTTGTGTTTTATTGACATTTTAACATTAGGCATTAAATCATCCCTTGAAAGTTTCCAGTGCTTTGCATGGTATATGGCTCTGATTATTGTTTCTTGCATGATAAAGAGTTACACACTAAATGTTGAAATTATTGAAGAACATTGAAAACAAACGTATTTATAAACATAATTTGAAATACAAATTTTATAACATACGTAGGGAAGATCAATGTATATCAATCAAATATGTGCAGTTTCCGTTTGTACAAAAAATAAAAAGTGGTGACAAACTGACCAACATTTTGAGTAAATTTTTAATATATTATACGCAATACTTTGTAGTAAGTTTTCTTTCGGTTTGTGTTTTAATTTATCGTTAACCCAGTTTATCTCCGTAACCTGACGCTACAAAAAGTTTTTTTTGTGAAAGCGATTCTTTCTCCTTCCTGAAAAACCTGCAAAAGGAATAAGGATAAGGTAGTATTATTATTTTTGTAGCATGATACCTGCCGGAAAGTTAAGCATTGATGTCAATATGATGTATCTCTTTTAATACAAACACAATCATTTATTGTGACACGTCCCTTGTCGATATCTACATTATCGACACTCACACATTAAACCAGGCGCTGCACTTGACTCCCTTCCTCATCAATCCTTGCCAGTGAGGATATAAGATATCGCAGATTAGTTTCAGTTGTAGTGGTCAGTATTGATTTTCTGCAAAAACTGTAGTGACTATAATTAGCAAATTAAGGTAGGCAATAATTGAAATTTCTAGTTTCTTCCATCTTACATATACAGGGTGGTCCGAAGTTTACCTGACAAACTTCGACACGTAATAGAAGGACTTAAAATAAGCCGAAAAGTTCCTATCAACTTACATCCTTAGGGGGATTGCTAATAAAGATACAGGATGTTAAAGTTTTGTGAAAAACAAACAATTTTTTTAATAACTAAAATTACGAAAGCTATAGATTTGAAGTTTTAGGGGCTGTGGTGATTTTTAAGTCTCTATTGTTTCGCAAAATCTTATCTTTGTACTGCCTCCAGTGGCGCCGCCAAGGGGCGGGGAGATGAATTTTTTCGCCGAAACTATGTTACGCCACTGTTTTGTGCAGTTGATTTTGAGATTGTTCGATTCAGTGTTCAATTTAGAAGAAAGAAGGTATCTTTTAGTTTTTCGTACAACGCTTGGTAATGGTAATGGTAATGGTGGGGGAGGCTGACGCCTGGCAAGTAGGCCACAGACGGGCCCTTTTTACCAACCCCAGCTGTCCCCTCAGCCATGTGCTTCTCTTGCTCCCTCATCGAATCTTTCCGACCTTCTGATGAAGGTCAGGATGTCACTCATTGCGGGGAGCTCATCTCCTCCCTTAGAAGCGCCTCAGAACCGAAGATACTGTGTCTCAGGCGCCCAAACGCTTCACATTGTCCCAGGAAGTGGTAAGATGTCTCTTCATCACTCCTGCATCTTGGACATGTAGGGTCTTCCTCAATACCTATCAATTATAGATGCCTCTTAAGTCTGCAGTGGCCTGTCAGAACACCGATTAAGAGATTCAGAGTCTTACGACTCCGTCCCAGCAACCAGGCCGATCTCGATTTGTTCGGCCCCGTCACAAAATCTCGGGTTTGCCTGCAGGCCCTGTTGGTCCTCCAGTGCGTCCTCAGTGTCTCGTGGGCCCACTCATTGAGGGCCGTTGTGACCTGCCTTCTTGAAATACCTAACATAGGCTCAGGCCCGTGACAGGGTTCCTCGGCTCCGAGTCTAGCCAATTCATCGGCCTTCTCGTTGCCTGGAACTCCCATATGTCCCGGGACCCATACCAGTCTGACTTGTTTATGCCTGGCCAGCTCTTCTAGGGCATCCCCACACTCCTGGACGAGAGCTGATCTCGTCCTGGGGGAGCACACCGCCTTTAGAGCAGCCTGGCTGTCGGAGCAGATGTATATTATCTGTTCCGCCCCATTCCTAACCTCAGCCCTACCTGCCACCGCTAGGATGGCGTAAACCTCTGCCTGGAAGACCGTGGTGTACGAGCCTAGAGCAAAGCTCTCCTGTACTTCTTTGCCTTCCAGATATATTCCCGCCCCGGAAGACGATCTAGTGGCCAGCCGAGATCCGTCTGTATAACACCAGAGAGTCCGGGCGGAAGTCAATTCTTCCTTCCTCCACTCCTCCCTACTAGGAAGAGTGAGAGTGTAATTCCTTTCCAACCTTAGCTGATCTTTCGCTTCTCTCACCTTCAGGACAGAGAGAGGGGATTTCCCTCTCCGTCAGTCCAGCAATTGCTGCGTGACCTTCAGCTCTGCCTGAACACTGCCAGCTCCCAGAATCCCGCATTCTCAGATAGGCCGCCATAGCCTCCCTCTTTATCCACGAGGAAGCGTTGGAAGGCCTAGCAGAACCTCCAGAGCAACTGTCGGTGTCGTCCTCATTGCGCCAGTGATCCCTAGGCAGGCTAGTCTCTGGACTTTTGCCAGCTTTCGGGATGTCATCGCTCTGTCCACGCTCGGCCACCAGACCACGGATCCATATTGGAGCCTAGGTCTGATGACCGCCGTGTACAGCCAGTGTAGGATCCGTGGGTTGAGGCCCCAGTTCCTACCTACCGCTCGGCGCAACGTACAACGCTTAGTTTTCGAGTAAAACGGCTATTTCTGCTTTCTCTACTAAAACAGTAAAACCTTTCCTACATTAATGATAAAATTAATAATCCTAGTTGCCTTTGGTAAACAATGAAACAGTGTTGTCAGTCAATGTTTGACCTGTCAAAACTAGTGTTAGTGTTGTGTACCAAGCTACAAGATGCCAAGATTGTTCAGCAATGAAGAGTATGCTGATATTCATTTTATTTATGGGTTTTGTGATGGCAATGCTCAACAGGCAGTTCGAGAATTACCGAAGGAGGTATCCAAATAGGAGACGACCAAATGTTCAAGTTTTTACAGACACCCATCGCAATTTTTGCGAAAGGGGATTACGAGATAACCGACAAAATAGAAATGAAGATCGAAGAAATATTGGAAGAAATGGAAACGGAAGAATTCTTAGAGCTTTTGGCGAAAATCCAAGTTTAAGTTCTCGCAGGGCAGCACAACAATTAGAAACATCCAAGTCTAAAGTGCTACGAGTATTACATCAAGACCACAGAAAAGCTTATCATTTATATCCCGTACAAAATTTACATCCCGGTGATACAGAGAAGCGTTTAAATTTTTGTCGTTGGCTAATTAACTCTGTAAGGAGGAATCCCGAATTCATAAGAAAAATATTATGGACCGATGAAGCGACGTTTACCAGAGCTGGAGTAGTGAATCACCATAATATGCATGTTTGGGCACACGCAAATCCTCACTAAACCCGCCTTCGATCATTTCAAAATGAATTTAGTGTAAATGTTTGGTTGGGTATTATTAGCAACAACATTTGTGGCCCACACTTCTTGCCGCCTAGGCTAAATGCAGAATTGTTTCGGGATTTCCTCACTCATGACCTTCTCGAAATAATGGGAGATGTTCCCCTTGATGTACGAAATGAAAGTTGGATACAGTTGGATGGAGCACCGGCGCATTTTGGACGGGTGGTGCGCGAATGGTTGGACGCTAATTATCCTGAGAGATGGATAGGTCGTGTGGGAAACAATTATAACGCTCAGGAGAATATTGTAAGAGGTCCGGTGGCCTGGCCACCAAGATCACCTGACCTCACGCCTTTAGACTTTTATATGTGGGGTTAATTCAAAGAAAAAAGTTTATGCTACACCGGTGACAACGCGAGATCAGCTACTTGAGCGTATCCAACAAGCTTGCAACGATTTGAGCAACTTCTTTAATTTCCTGTGTTTCACTGTTTGGTAATGAGTTTTATTTCTGTTCTTAGTTTTTACATAAATTCTGTAATTTATGAAATAAATGATAAACTTTCAATAAAGTTTAGCCATGAAAATGCTTTTTACTATTTTACTCGAAAAGTAAGCGTTGTACGAAAAAACTAAAAGATACCTTCTTTCTTCCAAATTGAACACTGAATCGAACAATCTCAAAATCAACTGCACAAAACAGTGGCGTAACATAGTTTCGGCGAAAAATTCATCTCCCCCACCCTCTGGCGGCGCCACTGGAAGCAATACAAAGATAAGATTTTATGAAACAATAGAGACTTAAAAATCATCACCTCCCCTAAAACTTCAAGTCGATAGCTTTCGTAATTTTAGAGTTATTAAAAAATTTGTTTGTTTTTCACAAAACTTTAACATGCTGTATCTTTGTTAGCAATCCCTAAGGATATAAGTTGATAGGAACTTTTCGGCTTATTTTAAGTCCCTCTATCACGTGTCGAAGTTTGTCAGGTAAACTTTGGACCAGCCTGTATAGTGTTTCTCGCTGTATTGACAGATTTATTTTTAACTGAGTTAAATTAAACTGAACATGTATATTATCGTAATATTACTGCGAAATAAATTATCTAAAAATACTAATAATATTAATATATTAAAATTTGAAATTTGTGTCATTAGAAAATCTTCTGCAGGTGCAAAATTGTTGGAAACAATACCTCTAGGTTAAAATAAAACGATACCTTGTCTACGTTTCGTTTAATATGCTAAAACTTCTTCGAGGCTATAGAGTCCTGAAGAAGTTTAAGTATATTAAACGAAACGTGAAAGTATCGTTTTATTTTTAACCTATAGACTATTTCCGACAATTTTTCATCTATAGAATATTAATATAGTAACTAATATATTTTGAAGCTCATTAAACGATACAAATTATCAAAACTGATAGGAATTTTGGTCGACATGACGTAAATAATAGAAGCGAATGACTTTACTTGTAAACTTCTTTATGGTTTTTTCGATGAGTATTGGAAGTCGCAGAAAGAAGCAGATATAAAATAATTCTATGCTGTTTGAAGAGGGCTGTAAGTTTGGATGGTGTAACACTAACACTAGTAGTGCTTGTAGTTTTTAAAGGCAGTTGAACGTTTTAAGGAGCGTACTAACACACCAACACTGCGAACTTGTCGGCACTAACAGCATAAGTAATCGTGAATACTCGATTGCACTGTTTCTGAAGACACGGGTTGCCTCACCATTTTTAAGTTCCACTAACAGTACTGCACCCAACAGAAACTATGTAATAACAATAAAAGAAATAAAAAAATCTTTATAATCGCCGTATATGTAAGACCTCTCAACCCTAGTCGCTAGCAGACTGAACAGAATGATCAGGTAAATAATACAAGGTCGGGGCAGACACTATTGCTATTGTCGCCAACGTTATGTATCCTTCCCCACATATTATACGTACTATTCTCGGAGATCGATGACCCCTAATCGTTGCAAATTTTACATGCAAAAAGTTTAATGTATAAGTAAAAAAAACTGTCAGAAATTGCAATTTATTTTATTATTATGCTTTTTTGGAATAAGGTATTAGGTTTAACCCGTCTCTGGAATGTCGCACAGAATACCCATTCATAATTATCAACTAATTTAGATAATTCAACAACTACCATCTGTTCTATAAAATATATTACATAATACATGTACTATTTGCGCATACCAGAAGTTTTAAAAAGTCTAGAAATAATTAGATTAAATGTAAATGAAATTATGTATTATATGGACAAATAAATATATTTCAATAATTCATTCCTATTAAAGTTTAGTGCAATTAGGTCATTTCGTAATAAAAAACAATATTGTCAGTACCTGCCTTTTATTTCCTAAAAATAATACATACTTGATTATTATTATTATTTTTCAATGTTTGAATGTCTAATGGTTAACATTATTTTCATTTTTTTATTAATTTAAATTACGCTCGAACGAAAGTAATTTTGCCCTACTTCTCTGCTGAAGTTGGCAGCACTGGAGCAGAAATAGAAGCCAATATTCGTATCAAGATGATATCAACCACTTACTTGTAATTCTGCAATCGACAGCATAGTTTTTGTGGTGCTATAAAAAATAACGTAATCAATACTACTTCATACAAACGGTTTTTCTACTAGAATTAGAACTATTGTCATACCGCTAGATTGGAGAAGCTGTGGATGAACTGAATAAATTAATTATAAAATTTATTACAGTCCACCACACACACAAGTCACACAAATAATTTGGTCAACAAATCGAATGTTTTTTACACTATTGATTATTGTTTAAATAATACAATTAACTGGAAATAAAACAATATTTAATGAAAGTGAACTACATGGAAAACTTTTTTTGTGTAACTTGCTCATCTTGACTTATACTAATATGATATTGATATGAGGACGGGTCATTAACAATAATTAATAAATTATGGTCTCGTACATGTAACAGTTTTACAGAGGTGAAAAACATCCTTTATCCGTCAGACTTTGTACTGTCTTATTAAATTAAACTGCTGCCGACGTTTCGATAAAAACTAACAATAAAAAACAAATTAATGAAAATACCAGTACTTATTTTTTTAACTTATTTATATGAACGTCCTCGAGGAATATAGCAT
This sequence comes from Rhamnusium bicolor, assembly GCA_029963845.1. NCBI lineage: Eukaryota > Metazoa > Arthropoda > Insecta > Coleoptera > Cerambycidae > Rhamnusium > Rhamnusium bicolor. The sequence goes on from JANEYF010004158.1 coordinate 34,709, forward strand.
TGCTATTCCAGGACAGACACACACAACAACCATTCACCCCGACATTCGCCAGATGCCGCATCTACGACTCGAACTCAGGAGAAATAGACAGTGACTAGCCGTGTTTTACCATAATATATTGCTCTAGCCAACTGTGCTACAGCCACGGTACAGTAAAACCTCTATATTCGGTCACTTTTTAAAAGCGGCCACCTCTAAAAATGGCCAGTTTTCAAATCCGAAACCAATTATGTGGGAATACCCGTACTAATGACCTCCCTAATAGTGGCACCCCCATAAAACGGTTGGCCATTTCAATGATAATTTTATTCATAAAATACCTGCAATTGTACCTCTCATTACCGGTCAAAAATTTTATTGGCAAATATGTACATAAAATTTTTCGACCCTTCGTAAATAGAATTTTATAAATGCAACAATTATTAGTATTTCCCATTGTAATTTCAAAATCCTAATCGATAAAAAAGGCTGTAATTTTATAGATTTTGAGCTAGTTTATGTTCAACTGTGAGTTTTGTTACAATTATCATGTCCTCAAGAAAACGTTTGTCTCTAAAAGACAAATTGATATTATTGTGGAAAGCGAAAAGTTCGGTACTAGTGATCGAAAGTTGGCTGAAAAGTATGGTATTGGAAAGACACAAGTTAGCGAAATTATAAAAAACTAATCCGACTTAAAAAACTCTTAGAAGGTTCCAATTCAAAACAGAGAGAAAATTTCTACAAAACTGAAGGATTGGCTATTGACCAGGTAGTTTACAATTGGTCTGTAAAGCCTGAAATAAATACTTTCCATATCTGGACCTCTAATAAAAAGAAAAAAGCATTAGAAGCAACTGAAAGTTTAAAAATGACGAGTTTTAAAGCCTCAAATGGATGGTTACAAAAATTTTGTCAAAGAGAACATAGGCTGTAAAACAATTTGCGGTAAGTCAGCTGATGTTGACCTGGATAGTGTTGAAGCCTGGAAAACAAAGCTACAAGTAATAGTAAAAGACTATTCACCAAAAAATTTGTACAATGCTGACGAAACCGAACTTTTTTTACCTTACAATGCCTAACAAAATGCTCTAAAAAGTGATAAGTGTGCCAGTAAAAAAACTGCAAAACAAAAATCGACCATTTTTGTTTTGCGCAAATATGAAAGGTGACAAGGATTACCCATTAATTACAGGGAAGAGTAAAAACCCTCTATGCTTTAAAGGATCTTACATCAATAAACTACCTTTAGAATGGGTATCCAATAAAAAATCTTGGATGACAACAGAAATTATGACTTTGTGGCTAAAAAATTTGACGAAAAATGAGGAGACAAAATAGAAAAGTCATATTATTTCTGGATAATGCCCGTCCCATGCTAAAGTGACACTAGACAACTTAAACATTGTTTTTCTGTCTCCAAACACCACTTCCTACTGTCAGCCATTTGATCAAGGGATTATTGACAACTTTAAGATGGATTATAGAATATTTCTAATCAAAAGGCTTCTAACATTCACAAACAGCGAAAGTTCATTTGAAGATACAGAAAAAAGCATTAATTTAACCAGCGCTTTAGTTTGGAAATCAGCAGCCTGGAAAAACGTTTCATCAGCTACAATTTCAAAATGTTTTGCAAAAGCACGATTCTTGGGAAATGTCCAGCAAGACGAAGATTTCGATGAGGAAGATTAAATTCCACTGTCCCAGCTTTTCTGAATTATATGATGTAAGCCTAGAAAATTATGCATGTATTGATAGGAATGTTTTGACCGAAAATCCTAATTTTGGCACTCAAGAAGTAATTAATGAATTAATTGATGATAAAGATTCTGATTTAAATAATGGAACTGATGTGGAAGAATCTGGATCGTCAAACATTAAAGATATGAGTGAAGTGTGTGAAAACTTTGCACATCTCTTAGTGCAAAGTTTCCTATTTTGTAATGATAAAAATGAACTAGCTGTAAAAATTGTCCAAATTTTAACAGAATGTGATTCTCAGGTTTTACAAACAAAAATTAAAAACTTAAAACAAACCTCAATTGAAAAATATTTCTTAAAAAAAGTAATTATTTATTGTGGCAGGTAATGTTTAAAATACGTACATATATGAGTTTTAATTGTTTGACCTAATTTTTTTATGTACTCCCAATAACGGCCACCTCCATATAAAGGCCATTTTCGCAATAAATTTTGGTGGCCGCTATTTGAGAGGTTTCACTGTATTTTAAACGCTACTATAAATCCATGCCCTGGTCAGATTCGAACCGGGGATAAATTGGTCCCAAGCCTAACATATAAGTACTATATTTTCACATTTCAATACAAGATTTTAAAATATGTATTTTTTTTGTTAAAAAACGCGTAGTTTTCTGGGTTACTATTTTACATTCTTTGTTAGTGCTGTTGCAATTTAAAATAAATAATATTTCCACATCAATTGTCACCTCTCAAAGCAACATTTGATCCCACCATCCATATAATAATGTGTGACATAAAAAAGCAGTTCAACAGATGACATCTTAAGTGATTTCTCCCTATGCGAAGAACAAATAGATTTCGATTACAACTCCCTATCAGTTTGATTTATTTTTTATCATACCAGATTCAGTGACGAGTGGCGAGGTTTTCAACTCCCCTTTCAGGGATTTATGTTTAAACTGTAAATATCAAACAAGTTCAGGAGAAATGCAATGTATTTCCAATAATATTAACAATATTTATTGAATAAAAACTAGTGTAAATATGTTTCTCAGATCACTTATCTGTTTCAAAAGTTAAGGCGCAGAAAGGATCAGACATCCGTGTAACAATAAAGTGAATTCAGACATTATCTTTTGTTTTTCCACCATAGGCGTCTTTCATAAGCATTATAAATTAACTAATTTATAACCAACAATATAAAAAACGCTAGGACTCTAGTAATTTATCTAGGAAATTCTGGTTTAATTTTAGTTGGGAAATTGAGTTTTTTTTTCCAAGAAAAAAAAGGACTCTGTATTCCAAGTATTTACCGCACACAGATATCTCAACTATTTTCCCAATAATAAATGATGAAGAATATTGCACATTTTTAAGTGTTTCACTCATTTAAGGATTTAAACAAAATTTTGTACAAGAAGTCAATAAAGAAATGTTTTTATGGAAAAATTCTCCCCTTATGTAATAATATAATAAAGTTATATTTAACTTTCGTCCCTATTCAAGCAATATAAAATATCTGCACTGCAGCAAAATTTTATTAAATATGTTACCAAACGCATTCATGCATTCGATCACTGGTGCTTTGAGTCCACATACTTTGCACAACACAAGCCTTGCGAATGCCAGCTTCCTAGTTTGACCACGGCTCCATCCATCAAGAGTTGACCTCACGAACCCCGTCTATCAATCAGCCCTACTTTTTATTGTTCACTCCCTCTTACTTTTACTATCGTTCTCTTCACTGAGAGAACATCAATACCAGTTGTTCATTTGTTCTGCTCTGTGCAGCAAAACGACAATATTATTGTTCTGTTTAATTGAAATGAGGAAACTAATTGAATTAAATTTGTTGGAATCACTCCATCATAATGAATATGGTTACTTTGAATTGATATGACTTACATTTATGGAAATCACATATTCCCGTCGCTCATTAAGAGTTAGGTAATTATTCTACTACCTCGGGTTAAAATCAATAACAGAAATATCCTGTTCAAGACATATAAAGGATGTCTCTGATAGGTAATCTTTTTATGCATGCAAATGGTGACCATATTGACATTTTGCTTAATTTTTCTAGTTGCACTTAACGAAACAATAAATAAAGAGGTTTTTCCAAGGCATTTTTTAGCCAAACTATGGCATATAACAAAATTTAACAAGAAGAAATAAGTTGAAAATAAGATTGCCCAACACTAAAAATAGTCTTCAATATATTGAATAAACTGTAAAAAATTTATATCCAGGATGTTTAACTTTTGTTCACTAGCTCAGTACTGACAATAAAAATTATTATGCTTAAAAACAGCTATTACCAATAAAGATTAAAATCAATAACAGAAATATTCTGCTCAAGACATAAAAAGGGTGTCTCTGATAGGTAAAAACAGCTATTACCTATAAAGATAAACATCTCCAATTTGATTGCAATAGCTGAAACACTCATTTGATATTTAAAATAATAACAATTTTTTTGAGGAATGTTGACAACAAATACAAACCTACAATGAGGCAACTAAGCAGATAGTCAACGTCATCAAAAAGTCTACTATACCTTTTGGTAATTGCGTCTGCAGGTAGGGATCTCAACCACGGATCCTAAATTGAATATAAGTGTTGGTCATTAGAGCAAAGTTCCAGTACAAAATCCATTGTCTGGTTGACTGTGACAGAGTGACCACATTCAAAGTCTGGCATAAATCCGGATACTAATTTACTTAGGGATCATGACGAATTGAGGTTGGCACCAACAGCTGCTCTGGAGTTTCTGCTAGGCCTGCCAATGCTTCCTTTATGGATAAAGAGGTAGGCTATGGTGGAATCTGAGAATGCGGGATTCTGGAAGCTGACGAGAATCCCCAGGGCGAGAATATATCTGAAAAGCAGATGGGTGTAGGAGAGTTTTGTTCTAGGATTGTACAACGCGAATTTTCCAAGCAAAAGTCTATGTCATTCTAGCAACAGCTGGTAAGGATGAGGTAAGGAACTGTGCGGGATAGATTGCATACATCTGCTCCGATAGACAGGCTGCTTGAAAAGCAGTGTGCTCCTTTAGGACGAGATCAGCACTCGTTCAGAAGTGCGGGGACACCCTAGAAGAAGCTTGCCAGGCACAAACAGGTAAGACTAATGTCTTGACATTTCCTGAGGCAGTGTGAAGCATTCGGTGAGGCAAAGCATCTTCGATACAGACGCAGTTTCTCGCAATAAGCGACATCCTGATTTTCATTAGAAGATCGAAAAGTAGGTCGCCTTGTGTCGGTGATTGACTTTTGGCCGACATTAAATAAATTATTCTAAACATTAGTTTTTGAAACTTTGTTTGTGTCTTTATTAAGAAATTATTTAGCTCTATTGGAAAAATGTCTTTCGAACAAGGTAAAATATCCCAATTTAACTGAAACTCTTTTTACTAATATTTGTTAATGCATTCATTTTATAGCCATGAGTATCTACTTGTATAATAAACTTGATTAAAATTAATGTATTGGTGGTATCAGAGGCTTTAATATAATAATTTAAACTATTTTGCATCAATAGGTTAATATACTACTAATTATATACGTACATCCGTATGTTTTATATGAATTCATGCTGAATTTACAGAAGCTAATATTGAATTTTATTTAGGGTACGTCGATTTTACATATTACCCCAGTTGAGCTGTAAAATATAAAAGCCTTTATAAAATATATTTGTGATAAATTGCATTTCAGAACTGTCATTATTTGAATACAGCATTTGTTCCTAATACTAGTAATACAATTTTGAGATTGACAAATTTATACCCGTGAACGAGCGTAATTGAACAATGGGCTCTTTTTTATAGTCGGGCAGAGATGTATTACCAGTCGCTAACCACCTAACTGGCATTTTTTATAAGTTTTGTTAATTTGAACAGACCAAGCGTGTCAGTATATATGGGAAGCTAAACGTGTAATACATTTCATGAAACAAATTTCCGGTTTTAAATGTCTATCGAATATACACATTCCAGCAGAAAAACACGGTACAAAATGAGTTTTCAGTCTGATATATTACACATTCGATATTTGCTTCACGTTTTCACTCTATGCTGTTTGAAAACTAATCAAGTTTCTCCCATAATTATCCCTAATAGTTTTGGAATTTACAAAAATTAAATTCTTTAGTACAACATAATATCATAGACCAGCGAGAATTTTAAAAAGTCAGTCCTCGGGGTAGGCAAATAAAAAAAATTAATAATAAGTTTTGTTTGTACTGATGATTTACAAATGTACAAATTCATTTCTGTTAATAGTTTGGGCTATTTTATATCACTTCTAAGCAGTATGAATAAAAAATGATAGAGTGAAAATCTCGTGGAGGATATTCATGAAATTTAGAATAGGTCATTGGAATATATGTTAAAAACATATTATTCATAATCCTGTGAAAGTCTTCCACAGGTAAATTAACGTCGTTATATTAATTTAAAAATGACCAGTCTACTTCCAATAATAAACTATAGATTGTGGCATTATCAACTTTTTTAAAGTTCAATGTTAATTAATAATAAATATGATTTCAGAACAACAGTACAAACACCATTGACTAGAATTCTAATCAATGGTGTTTGATGGTACTGTTGTTCTGAAATCATATTTATTTGTTCATGATTATGTTAAGCCTTTAATTATATACTTTTACAAGGAAAACCTAATTTAAATAGTCCTGAGGATATGTCAAAATACACGAAACGTCGACTAACTGAAACATTAGTTTTCTTCTTTCTGCCGACTCTACCCCCACTATTTTAAGAAGTGCATTAAAAATCAAATTTTGTTTTTTAAAATTATAAAATTTACAAACATTTTGCAAGGTTCGTAGTTCTCCGGAACTAACTATAGTGACATATTCGGGTAAGTTAATATAACTTATGAAGAATACATTACAATCCCGAATTGAATCAAGTAATCTCACATAAACTAAGGTAATCGAATTAGATGGAATGTAGATTATAAATAATATAAAGGTATAATGATTAATTTTAATTTATAAACCTAATATGTCAACACTAGGAATATGTAGAATAATTTCCTGTAAATTAATAGTTATTGCAATATATCTCTTATCTGTAGCGCATAGAGCTTCTCCTTTTTCTAAACTTAAGTCTTTAAATCTACAGGCTGCCCTAAATATGTTATACCTATTACCAAACAGATCATTATTAGAAACGATATCATATATCCAAGTCTAAGTAAAAGACATAATAACATAAGTACGTACTTGGGCAGATAGGTTCAGCGCCTGTGCGTTTGTCTTAAGTCTTTTCAATATTTTATAAAATACGTAAAGAGGGTAACTTAGAAACAATAATTTCATTTACAGCATGGCAAGTTAATCTTGTAAACTTCTTAGCCAATTATCCATGGCTGTTATCTCATCTCTTATACGATCTTTAAAATTCTCAACATTCTTTGGCCGGCTCCTTCCTGTTTACCTTCTTTTTGACGGTCCTCATAAAAAGAAATCAAAAGGCATCAGATCGGGAAATATAATAGGTCATTCTATGGATACCCGTCTATAGATCAATCGAAATACACCTTAATTTAAATATTCTCTCACTCGTACTCCATATTAGCAGTTAAGTACTCATCTTTCCTTTTAAAGAAGAAAAGAAGAGTTTGAGAAAGATTAAATAATGATTCAGTCTAATTCTACATAATTCTTTTCTCTAGTTATAGCGCAAACTACAATTTGATATTTTAAATAAGTTATAGTGTCAGTCTCTCGTGACGCACCCTATATAGAATTTTTTGAAATAGCCGCTTATCTACAATTTATTTAGATGTACGGCAGAAGTGATGGAATATTTTATACAAATCTCATATAATGTGTTTCACAGGTCAGACAATAAATAACAATATAAAAGTAGTCTCATATAATATAATGTGACATTGTATTTCCGCACAAAAACTTGGTATCTTCTTGCCAAGAATCATAAACGGCAAAAGCGTCTTATGTTATCTTTAGTGTAGTATTTCACATAAGGCGTCAAGGGATAATAACTCTTGACATTTAAGCCGAACTATAATAGCTCGTTCGGAACTTGGCGATGAGGGAGGGTTTTTTTGTTTGTAATAAACATAAATTAATTTGGGAACATCCCTTGGAAATGTTAGTTTACGCTGTTTTATATTGGCCAGCAAATTTCTTGCGTTGAGAACTGTTGTATCGTCAGTGCCAATACACGAGATATGCCTTGTCCATAAATTGTTAGCAAATATCAACAACAAATAACAAGAAAAAAAAGAAACATCTGATATTGATTTATATCTATAGATTATAAGATTATTACTTGTATCATTGTGGATACAAGTTATAATCATTCGTTTGGAAATTCAAACTTGCTTCGATAAAAAGCAATTTTTAATATACATTCTACTTTTTCAAAATCAGGAAGATCTTGACAATAAGGAAATGATTTAATTCTTTTAATTATTTTCGCTTGGAGGTACAAAATACTTTGTCACTTTCCTCGACGATAAATTAAAGTGGTGTGAATAATAGATACTTAGGACCAGTTCTATAAATGTCGATCAGTTTTGAACTCGGTTTAACTACTTGGTTATAATTGTTGCCACAATTATACAATTAGGCCTTTTAATAAAGGAATTAATTTTTTTCAATTTTTTTTCTGCAAAACTTCTTCAATCGGTACTGATAGTCGTGCCTTAAAATATTGCTTGGGTTCCATGCTCCAATAATGAGATGTTGTATAACCTAAATTCACCAGCCATCATTGAATTGAACTGATTACAAGAACAATACTTTTCAACTCTTTGCGAATAGGCAGGTATTTGTCAACAATTTAGTATAGCTTACACATCCCAGCTCAACGGTGTGGACGAACGAAAAAATAAAACATTAATCGATACGAATGTTGAATGCTTTTGCAACCTGGATTACTAGTATATTTTTGGCTGATAGCAAAGGAAGTTTGTCAATTGAACTTACGTTCATACTATCATTATGTTAAAGAACCAAACAAGTGCCATAAATTTAAAGGAAAATAAGATTTGCGTAAAATTTATTATTTTTTGTAAAGAATTTAACAGATATGAAGATAAGATCACAATGAACCAAAAAAAAATATGTCAAAGATATTTTAAAATCTTTCCCAATGGAAAATTGCAAGGGTACTATAACGCCGACGATTCTAAGTAGGTATTATATTATATTTTAAGATAAAGAAAATCCATACCAGAACCTAACAGATTCTTGTATGTATTTAGCAACAACAATTTTCTTAGGTTTTGCGTATACAGTAATCTATCTCATTCAATTTAATACAAATTTTGTACACTGGACAATAGGAGTAAAAGTTCTAGGTTATTTGACGCAAGCAATGAATTTGGACCTAGTTATACAAAATGCAAGATTTGCTGATGCGGACTGAGATGCAAATATGAATGATCAAAGATCAAACAGAAACGTTAATAGGTACTGAGGCTGAATTCATGGCTTTATTAGATGCCTCAGAAGAAACTATGCACCTTAGAAAATGTCTGAGCTGCTCAGACATATAAAGCCTACTACTACTTTCAGTGGCAATCAGGTGTCAGATGTCAAGAAAACTAGTCTTTACTGCAATATTGTAATTCTTTTATTTTAAAAGGAATTAATTATTATTACGACAACAGGGATGTTCAGTAATTCATGCAGTTGATGATGCTGATGTTGACATTGTTAAAACTGCAGTGGAATCTTCAAAAATTAAAAATACAACAGTGATAGGAGAAGACACTGACCTATAGGAATTGCTGATTTATTGGTGTAATCAAGCATACCACAAGTTGTTTTTCAGAAGTGATAAAAAACCTTCCAAACAGAATAACATTTATGATATCAATGCCATTAGATATTCGCTCGAAAATGACTTAGCGAACAGTCTATTCTTTATACAGTCGTATACAGGATGTGTCAGCACCTCCAGAATATTCCATATTGGAAAGCAATCAGTTTTCAAACGTGTTGTTGAAGATCAATACTTTCGTGAACTTGCACTATTGTTCAGCTCAACAAACCTTAATCCCAGTCAGGTTGAAGAATTTGGAAAGAAGATAATGGTATGTATTTTTGGTAGAAATCCAGATGACACTAAATACACTTAGGTATAGAACTATTATTGATAAAGTATCGAAGGCAAAATGTTTCGTTCAGCCACAGAACCGTCCCCCAACGGAATCAGCTGTCAAGTACCATAGCCTCCGTGCATATTTGCAAATTTGTATATGGAAGCAAATGCAAGAAGGCTTGAACCCAACAGAGTGGGGATGGAGTATACATGATAATATGTATGTACGGAAAGAAATGGATCTGCCACCAGCACCTTCGAGAGTATATTACGCATAGTAAGATGTAACTGCAAAACCGGCTGAGGTGCCTTGAAATGTAGTTGCCGAAAGAATGGTTTGGAATGTACCAGTTCATGTGGTCAGTGTCAAGAATCAAATTGTGAAAATAGTCCGCAGCGAATAGAAGATGAAGAAATGAAAAGTAGAGATGAAGATTATGATGAATTGTGAAAAAAACAGCCAAATCATTTTAATTTTTGTTCAATAAAGGAAAATAATCTATACTTTGAAATAATGGTTTTTTGTTCTTGTAAGTCTAATGTGTAATAAAGTTTTCTCTAATATATAATAGGCAATTTGAGTGATTCAATACCTATCTTACCTATTCAATACCTATTTTATGCTTTTATCTTTGTATTTTAAACATTTTTGCCAAGTTACATCTTATAAATACAAAGTTATACACAGTTATAAATTTTGTAATGAAAAATACAAGATTCAGCCGCCATCTTGGATTTTGACTGATTTCCTGCGCAGGGATTAATGGGGATTTTGAATATGTTAAAATAGACACTTTTCACAATAGAATGCAAAAAAGAATCATTTGTGTTGCAATTTTGCCCAGGTCAAGGGAATTTTTACACCATATTGACTGCACTAATATATATTAATTTAAAATATCTGTCTTTCCACAATACTGACTAAATCTGGAGCGGATTTGGGGGTTTTGTACTACAATATCCTTGGGAAGTATACGCGATAAAGCTCAGATAAACTACTGTCATATTATTTAGGGGTATCATAGTTCCTGTGAAACTGCTCTGTTTTAGCTGATTTCATTACATCACGAACTAGTGGTCTAACTGCAACTCTTGTCTAAATTAACTTATTTACAGATAAGTACACATAAATGTGCTTTAGTAATATAGTTTAGAGTTATGAGCTTAAAACATTTTGTTAACAATTTCTATAGTAAATTAATCGGAATAATATATCAAAAGCGGAAGAGCACAATATTAATAATTATTTTGAGCAGTTATGTAATAAAGCAACGGAAATAAATGTAACGAGCCTAATAATTGAACAACACAGTTTGGTGTAAGTATATAATTGGTAGAACCTTTGCTTTGGATGTCTATTAGTCTGCTAACTTACTAATGAAATTTATAACTCTTAAACCTCGACTTGTTGTTAACTCTTGTCACAAACTGTCAGCTTAGATCGTAACCTAAATTTAAGGAGAATAAGCGTACCGTGTGTCCCAAATTCGATGCTTACCGTTGCGATTTCGGAAACCATAAGAGCTAGAAATTCGGTTAAATAGGATAAGTTTTAGCACATTATATTCTGATTCCAAATCCGTTAAGAAACCACGGCTAACTAAAACCGTTATAAGGATTTTCCACAAAAACCAAAATTTTGTGATTTCTTTTTTTGGTTGTAGTCAAGTAATCCTTGGAATGACAGGTTTTAGAATTTTACATTATTAGGACACTTTTTGGAGACTAATATTTTGATGTAGAAACGAATGTTCGATATTCTTTTGTTTTCGAGATATCCGAGATCACTTTTGTTTTTCTTATGGCAGCCATATTGGATTTTTCATATTTTAAATTGCGCTTCACAAGAGCTTGCAAATGATGCAACACATGTCGAGGAAAAATTGTTTTTCAAGGGACTAGAAAAGTTATCCATTGCTTAAGAAAATAAAATAGTAGGTCATGGAAAATCAAAAAGTTATTTTGATTTCATGGTTATACCTAATATCAGTTATCAGTTTGACATGTTTAAATAATTTTAAATGTCTGTTAAAATACTGAACATAATCGATATGGAGAAAATTTTTTAATAACAGCAAATTAACATAATAGAAGAAATGATAGTAAAAGAGTAAGAAGATTTAATAAAACTGTTCAATATGACCTCCATTTAGCTGAATACATTTTTGACATCTACGCATAACTAAGCTGATTACTCTATTATAGAATTGGCATTTTTTTGTGCAGAGAACGTGTCTAACTTTGTCTTCTAAAAATCGATGGTTTCTGAGCTTTCAAAATCATACACTTCATTTTCCACCATACCTCACAAATGAAAATCAGGAGGGGTTATATCAGGCGAACGGGCAGACCACAATATGGTCCTCTATTTGAAATTATGTAATTACCAAAATTTTCCTGCAATTTCCGTCATTATTAGTATTATGTGCAGGACAGCCATCTTGTTAGAACCACAATTAGTTTATTTCTTGTTCTGTTTTATCTCGGGTAACACTTGATTTTCTAGAAGTTCACAATAGACTGCTCCCGTTAAATTGTTGTGAAAAATGAATGGACCAATTAAATGGCGATCTAAAAATAATAATTAAGAAAAGGGTTATAGGCAGATCATAGGAGTAGAATAGGAGGAGAAAAGGTAATACCTATCATGCCGCACCAAACATTGAATCCAAACCTAGTTTGGAATCTCCTTTATAGTAATTGTGCTTGTTAAAGACTCCACAATTTGTAAAACGACTTTCATCGCGCCATATAACTCTCGATTGAAAATCAGGTTGTTTTTCGTATTTCTGATTAAATCAATGACAAAATTCAACTCTCTTATCAAAATCATTATTGTTTAAAGCTTGGAAAATCGTTTGTTTTTACGGATGATATTGCCTTTCTTTGAATGTCTTGTGTATAGTTGTCTTAGGAATATTTGTTTCGCCTACAATTTGTCGCACTGATATGCGGGGATTATTGTTAATAGCTGCGAGAATATTATTTTGCAGGTCAACATCATCAATATCATATCGGTCTCTTTTATTATCAAAACTCCCGTAATTTAACAAATTGCTTAAAATTGTTCCAAAACTGTTCTTTGTGGTAGCATTTTCTCCTGAAATGTTTCTAGATAGGAAGCCGATGCGTCATGAGAATTTCTATTTACTTTTTAAATAGAAAGAAAGAAAGAAATTTATTGAATAGAAATCACAGTGTTTACAATTAGATACTGCACAAATAATTCATAAGGAAAATAATAAGTTAAGCAACTCACCTAAGTTACACACTCAACTTGCATTGTGAGAATGCTCACAAGAGTGATCTGTACTAATTGTAAAATTATCATGAATAGACATACACAATAATATTATACAAACAATGTTCAATGCAATTGAAAATTGATAAAATATAAGATACTCAATGTTGTTTGTGAAACAAATGAGGAGGAAGAACAGGTAGCAAGCAGGCTTAGGTAGGTACATATATTTATCGATCATGTACGTACAGACATATATTTACGTATTAGTGAGAGAAAGAAGAAATGAAGAGATGTTGGGTAAGTTAAATTAAAATATTGTTAGTTTTTAAATATGTTTTGGATGTTAGTGTAATTCTCATTTATAAATTTATTTAAGCATTTTTTGAGGATGTGTAAACTTCTAATTCCTTTTATCGTTACAGGCAGCAAATTATATAACTTCGGTCCATAGTAAAATATAAACCTCTGGGTATAAGATTTTCGATAAAGAGGTACCTGAACTGCCATTTCAGTCTGGCTTCTAGTTTGATAATCATGTTGGACAACGTCCGGCTGTAATTTGTGCACCCATAGCATAGTGTGGTATGTATATAGCTCTTACGTTAAACATATTTAATTCTGTGTACAGAAGTGCTGATGGATATCGGTTGCTTTTTTTAAATAAGATTTTTAATAGTGTGTTTTGAATTACTTGCAAACTTTTTATTTTGTTCTCGTATAAGCCACCCCATATTGTTATGCAGTATCTTAGCGTAGGCTCAGCCAAAGCATAGTACACAGTATACAGATTTTTTATTAACAGTGTCCCTTAGTTGATAGAATTTGTATGTTAATCTTCTGAGTATTTTTACGAGATAATCTACGTGTTCACTCCACCGAAGATACTGATCAATCATCACTCCTAAGTATTTACCGTGTTTTATTTTATCTAGTGTATCACACTTACAGTTAGCTGTATCATTACAATCACTTCTATGATTCTTTAGATAGGATGTTTGTGGTTGATCAGTATTGGTGGTTGTAAACGTTATAAATTTGGATTTGCCAATATTGAGACTCAGCAGACTCTCGTTTAGCCAACACTGTATGTGTTTCATAGAGTTTTCTGATTTTTGTACACTGCATTCCAGGAATTATCCACAAATATTATTGCCGTATGGTCAGCGTAGGAAACAATATGTCCTTCTACATTTTTTAATAGTGCCAATTTGTTTATATAAATTAAGAATAAGTTAGGACCTAATATTGTTCCCTGGGGACGCCTCTGGTAATTGTTAGTGGTTCACTAATGGTGTTGTTTATTTTTACCTTTTGTAGTCTATTCGTTAGATAACTCTGGAATAATTTAAGAACAACACCTCTAATGTTAATATCGTTTAACCTTTCTAATAATATTGTATGATCGACGGTGTGAAATGCTTTGACCAAGTCCAGAAATACCATTAGGCATTTTTTGTTTTCATTTAAGGCATTTACAATATTTTGAATAAAGTCTGTAACTGCGTCTTCAGTTCTGACTATATTCCTAAAATCAAATTGGTTCTTAGTCAGAATATTAAATTTCTCTAAATAGCTAGATAATCGAGCTTTTAAGGAATGTTCAAAAATTTTCGCTATATTATTTATTACTGAGATTGGTCTATAATTGTAAAAATTATACATTCTAACATATCAAATATTTTTTCATTGTGCGCCATATTGCAATAGTCACATTCTTGAACAGTAATAATAAGTATTCTTGAACAATTTACAATAGTGCCACTACTATTTGGAAGAACTGTCAACTAACAGTAATGCTTATTATTTGTCTTAAACAACAGCCAACTAAATTTTACTGAAAGTTGTGTGTCAATTTAGTCGTTTTTAGAAAAGTATTTTTCAAATTTTATTAATAAAATTACTAACTAGTTTGCATGCAAGAATGCCCTTATTAAAGAGGATTTCTTTGTTCAAATTTTGAACACTTTATTGACAATTTATGACAAACAAAACCTTAACGATCGTCTAAAAATGATATTTTTAGAAAATTGTACAAATAAATCAATTTACAATAGATTTTAAGTGCATAAATAATAATTAGTCACCCTCTGAATAAGCCTTGTCTCTGGCTTTACAAAAAAAATTGATTTTCCATGGCCTACTATTTTGTTTTGTTAAGCAAGGGATAACTTTTCTTAAATTAGTCCCTTAAAAAACAATTTTTCCTCGGCATGTGATACATCTTCTGAAAGCTCTTTTTTAAGCGCAATCTGAAAAACTAAAAATCCAATATAGCTGCCATAAGAAAAACAAAATTTCGGATGTCTCAAAAACAAAAACTATCTACTCGATAGTCTTTGTTTCTAGACCGAAATTTTACTCTCTAAAAAAGTGTTCTGATAACACAAAAGTCTAAAACCTGTCTGACCAAAAATTACTTGGTTACAGCCAAAAAGAGAAATCACAAAATTTTCGGTTTTTTGGAAAATCTCAAAAATGGTTTCAGTTAGCTATTATTTCATAACGGATTTGGAATCAGCATAAAATTTGATAAAAGTTATCCCATTTAACCGATCTTATTTCCAAAATCCCAATGGTGAGCATCGAATTTGGAACATACGGTATAAAGAGTACAATAGCATGTTTACAGTCAGTCATATTTCGTCTTTATTGTTATCTTGTATATGAGGTTCATATTCGCAAGTAAATGAATTAATGAAATTGTTGTTTGAAGTTAAGTAATATTGATCGTCTAAATATAGCGACGCACAGTGGACGGAAACGCCAAAAAAGCTGGCCAAAATTAAAAAAAATGAAGATATTTTTTTTAATGGAAACGTTTTAAATCATTGTAGTGGTACCCCTAGCATTAGAAACGACCGTCAATACCGGTCCGGGTTCACTACCTGAGCGATGAAATTACTTATTGTGCGACCGTGCAGCGCATCACTTCGGCAGCTCGCAACGCTTCAAAAATCGATAAATTTTGTCTGCAGCGTAAAAATTTTCAAAGTGTAGTTTTCTGTGTCATAAAAATGGATTCTGCATCAGAAAATAAGTACAATTAAAATATCTCAGTATCAGATCAGTTTATTTATATGGTAATTCGTAAATAATTATCGAAGTGGAGTGCATTTTTGTACATGCAACGATTCATAAACTCCACAAAAAAAAGCCATAAGTTACGCGGTTGGTGATGGTTGGTCTTGAAACTTATTGAAATGTGTTCAATGAACATTTTTTCGAAAGTGTATAAAAAATTAGCTGCATCTTTTTGCATCTTTGCGAGATATTGACCAAATTGTGCGCGAATGCACGGATGCATGCACATTGGTGCACCATAAAGTGGGCTCCTTTTGAATGGACGAATGAATGTAATTCAGATAGTAATTGAATAAAATTAATTTTCAAAGTCATTACACATTTTTATTCCATTCCCCAGATCCCTAATTTTTCCCGAAACAAATAAAACACATGAATTCGTTTCAATTCAATAATAATTTTTGAACTATGTATCTATTTTTGACCGTAATTTTTTTGAAATTCTATATGAGATTCTTCATCAGCGACCCAAAAAAACTGTATACAAAGTTTTGTAAAAATGCAGCGATAATTGGCGATTTTAGGTATGTTTTGGGGGGATTTCATGGCCGCCATTTTGTTTTTTTCAAAATTCAACTTCGGATTCTTGATCAGCGACACAAAAAACCCCTGTGTGCACAATTTCAGTAAAATAGCTCAATGCCTTTATATGTTGGCCAGCTTTTCGGCGTTTCCGTCCACTGTGCGACGTCACAATAATGAAGTAGATATACTATAATAGAAAAAAAGTACAAATTGGAATTTCTGCAAACTGTGAAGCAAGATTTATCATCGAGTTGTCCTAGATTCGTCATTCTCTAGTAAGTGTTGATATAAGGTTTATGTCAATATAAACTACGTTTGTGGAAAGGGAAAAATATAGAGTCTTTACTGATGTTTTATTTTTCATAATATTTAATGTTCTTAAATAATTAATTAGTTTGTTGCATATAAGTAACTTTTTTATTTGTTTCATTGGTTATTTAACTCGAAGTTTTTCGAACAATTTAATCAATTTTGGTATTTCAAATGGAATGGACATTGTTTTGCAGTTTAGGTATAAGTATCACGTTAACCGAAACAAACAGAAAATTACAAAAAGCAAACAGCTGCTATTTCGTGTGGTTTATAGAGTAGATAGTAGAGTGCATAATAATTGATACAGTCTCTAATGGTTAGGTATAGGAGTTAACAATAATACAATGAAGGAAATCCAATTCGGAAACTCAATAACAGTGTTTCGAACAGCAATCAACTAAATGCTGTTATACATGCCGGTTTTTTTAAACCCAACAATTTTAGTGATTCGATAGGTTCTTCACATTCGTTGGATAATAATGAGTTGTGTTTGTTATTATAAAAAATATTATTAACATGTAGGTACTACTGGACGTGGTTACATCAATATGGTAAATAAGATATAACTAATAAAAGTATGCTTTAATATTATTTGGATTTGTAGCCAAGAGCGTATACAGATTAAAGTAGTCAAATTAAGAGAATTTACAAGTTCATGGGAAATTTCTTTATCGTTGTCTCCAAGGAGGTCACAGATTAAATAATTTCTTAATAATAATCTTTTTTAAACAAAATTTATTTGCAAATACTATTAAAACAAAAATACTAACTGAAATATTTCCAAATTCTTTGGTTCAACAAACCTGGTGTAACGGTCCATCTTTAGATATAACTAACTTGCGTTTTTTTTAATGCTAATTGCCTAATTTAGTTTGAGGTCAACCTTAAAAATTCTAGAACCGACTTAACTAAATTGTAAATCTTTGATATTCTAAGCGACCACTGGACCTTTAGTGCACCAGCGAGAACACTGCGGTGTGGGGACAAAGGGGGAACGCTTTTACTAAAACGGTTAGGTTTCGGGACTCTCTGCCGAGCCACAGCCGAGTGTGGACCTATGTTTCTGTTGTGTGAAGTACATTACGTTACCTTAGTTTGGAGATAAGACAAGAGCTGGGCTTCGAGTGAGTGGTGTACGTTGCTGGCATTATGTTCAAGATTTTGTCTGGTTGAGCTGTTATGGTTAAGGAGTTACGAAGTATGTAACATAATAAAGCTATGTGAGAAGGTAAGGGTATCTTCCTTCCATTTATTGTTAAAATAGGTACCTATTCATTAATAAACCGCCAGCTTCCGTTGTGAGTGCGAGCTGGAAATTTGAAAACCCAATTTGCAACAGGCTGATTTGCCTATCTAATGAACTAGAGCTGGGAGAAAGCCCCCTAGACTTTGTTTTTATTTTGCTATTGAGCTGTGCGAGACAATTTTATGAAAAATAACCGTTCTTTCCCCCTTTCAACGGCACTAGTGCGTGTAGTTTTTTAGACGTTTAAAATATACAATTTTTTAGACTTGTATAATTACAAAAACGAAAAAAAGAAAGGCGGGTGGCGCCCTACACAAACTCCTTCAGTGAATTTAAAATAGGATTTTTGTGGTTTTTAGTATTAAGTTGTTGAAGGGTTTATTACTTGTTGACCACGCCCTGAATGAGCCTTTTTTTTGTATGATAACTTATGAATATATGTATTTTTTTATCTTGTTGTTTCATTTGAGAACTACAGTAAAGTTAATTAAAATAGCTAGGGCAAAACCGCTCGTTATACTAGCTAGATATGCGTGCATTTTGTTTCAATTAATATTTGACTAACGCGTAACGTCATAATTTCACTAACAAAGCCAATAGCTGAAGAATGATATTTTTTGGAAACAAGAGAAGAGTGAGAATTACCAATATCATTATGTGACAATCTGCCAACTAGTATTCTAAAGCACACTTATAATAGACAAAGTTTAAAAACAAAACTTTCGTTATTAGCCAGTTTGATAAAAACTTTACTGTATTACATTTTTTGATCTACTGACATTTTAGTAAACCTAAAATTTTTATAAAAAACTCAAGAAACACCAGAGGGATGGTTGTCATCCCTTGTAATCAGGTAATGTAAAAGGGGTACAGGATTCGTGGAGGGGAGTTAACTGAATATAATCGGATATAAACACTTTGTAATTTGTCTTGGATTGAGATAAGAAATAGTCTAATATGACACAGACAGGAATTTTACACATTGTTTTACATCCCATTTGGGAACAAAGTTGCCAAAAATGTGTGCCTTTTTTAGACAATTTGTTTAATATTTGCAAAACATTTTTTAGTTTAAGAATCAGGCGGAAAATATATTGACAGATATCAAATTTTATGAAACAAATATTGATTTTATATAAAGTAACATCTTTTTTAAATTTGCAAAGTGACAAAGAAATCTAATATAAAACTTAAAAAAAAATGTTCTGCAAATATTTTACAAATTGTTTAAAAAATAATCAAGACAGATTACATGCACAAAACATGACACACAAATCATAAAAAAATTCCTCTATTGTAACTGTACCGGCATTACTGGTAAGAGCGTTTTATGCAAGAATGTTAGTGTACCATATGCCAAACACCGCTCCGCGAAAGTAACTATACGCGGTCGTGTGATACTAACTGAGGAATACGAGCCAAGTTACCTGTAATACTATATACGTTTATCCTAGTTTTCTGCCCCAATACTGGTTATACTGGTTGCATATATTACAGGTATATTAATAGACATACCGCATAAATTTCTATGTAATGTGTTTATTTATATCTTTGTAATAGGATTATTTTACATAACTGCCGGCCCTGAAAAATGGCAAATATTTCCGCTGCCTAGAATATCTTTATAAGGTAAATATGAATAAAATATTTTCCTTTCAGATATTAATCTCGCTAGGCTCTGTGTTAGGAAATTTAAATTGAGTATTTTTGTGTGCTCAGAGGATAATGATTTTGGTGCAATCTGTTGAAATAGTCTTTGATTTTTAAAACACCAATTAAATAAAATGACAGTTATTTAAAACAAGTCTCGTTACTGACTTCCCTACAGTTTCCTTTAAAATTATTCTGTTTGATAAAACAGAAACGATGTACATATTTTTATATTCTTTTTGTAAACCTGGTTATGCTTATTCGGAGAACCATGCGTTCGTCCACTCTTCCATGTTTAACTGATAAACACAATTTTATTCAGTTCATCGGTTAAAAGTTTCGACTTTGATCTTTATATTATCCGTATATTGATTCTGTCTGAAAAAACTTACTAGTGAATGTACTATAAAAGCAAAAGTTTATTTTCGTTTCATATACAGAATATTTTTCTTTTACAACACCCCAGAAAAATTGTTTGTGTTGATTTTGCAAACTAATTTTTATACAAATTAACAAATTGTTTACTTACGTTCAACTTCAAAACGTATTTTTACTTTCACGGCTCTTCTATATTACGCAAAATCATCAAAATATAATTATTTTTTAACTCTTTCCAAAATAAATGTTAAACGAGCGGTACAAGTGCTTACATAAGTATGCATTCATCTCCTGGTGTTGCTAATTGGCCAAACAAGTGAATAAAAAATTTTTTTAGAAACTTTTTTATAACAATTATTATGTATTTTTTAAAATATATAGAACGTTTATTGAATTCGGGAAATTTGCGTAAATAGGTGCGATACAATAATTTGGTAAAGAAAAAAGTTGGATAATTTGAATATGCATCTTTCGTTGATTTTATAGAAAAATTTAAAACAAAAGAAGTTGATTATATCGTCCAAAGAATTTATTGAGCGCATTTAATTCGCATTTCCGATTTATATGCTGTGTGTGTGTTAGAGTAAATCTATTTATTTATACGGTACAAGAGAGCTTTTCTCTAATTTCAAAAAATATGAAAAGTCACATTTTTCATTTATCAGATTTCATCCTGATGAGTAGGCCATGCACATTCAGCTGTATATTAAAGTTTATTTCTTTTTTTTTTTGCCTTATTAAATTTTACATTATTTTTGTTAATTAAGTTACAGAATACGAAAATGTAAGCAAGCAATTGCGCTACTGAAGAAAATAACAAATTTACAACCAAATAAGTTAATAAGTAGATAAAATTTTAATACATATCATTGCAATAACATAGAAACAACATCGGAACAACATATGCATAAAAAATAAAATTACATAACTAAATAGGGTGTTCAAATTGTCTTCCATTATTACTCAAACATTTTCTGAATCTGCGTATTGTGCTTGAATAAATATTTAATTACATCTCTGCTGTTATTGACCAACAAGCATCTATAATTTTTGTTTCGAATCATCAGTACTTTGTAGCATGCGGAGATATATTATCTTGTACATAATCCCTAATAAAAATATATAGAGGTGATAGATATGGAGATTTTGATGGTCACTTAATAGGTTCATTGGTAGCAATCCAAGAATTAGTGAATAAATGATTTAAAAAGTTGACACGTACTCTTGAATTATGTGCTCGAGCATCATCCTGTTAGTACAATAAGCTGAGTCGGACAGCTACTGGAAGGCGGTATAAACAAGTTACAAAAAATTTATATACAGTTCTTGATTTATATTCCCCGAAAAAAAAATAAAGTCCAAAAATGCTTGTGTCTAACAAGCATAGCTAAACATTAATACCAAACCTTATTTGAAATGTCCTTTGTGTTCAATATGAATTTTCTATAGCCCAATATTAGTGAATATTCCTATTATAGAAACCATTGTTTGAGAATTTTGACTTAGTCCATAAAATTGACTGGCATATCCTTGGGCTTATTCTAAATTTTTGCAGAATTCATGTACAGAACCTTCTTCGTTTCAGAAAATTAGTTCCCGTAAGTATTTTATTTTATAACACTTATAATTACGATATTTTCTTTCCTTTAATAACTGATTGAATCTCCCTTAAAAATATTGGTTGTCTCTGTTCGCTTCTATTGTCTACGTACACTTGATTCCAAAAAAAACTGGTACACTTTCTTTTAGCTACGTAAATCATTCGTTCTTTGATTGATATTAATAATCTTACAAATATCCCTTTGCCGTTAATCAGTGGCGTCATTATTAAAAATGGTTCGACATCTAACAGATATTCAAAAAATTTCGAATTATTTCTAAAATTGAAGATGGTTGATCCATAAGAAGACTTGCTGCTGAATATAATGTGAGTAAAACCACGATAATGAGTGGGAAACCAACCAAACGGTATCTCGTAAAGTTAGTTCCGGTAGGCCCAGAAAGAGCAATAATCAAGAAGATGAAAATCTTATAAATTACCTAATAGAAAACCTTTTCAGACTGCAGTAAATGCAATTTCAAAGACAAATTTCCCTGCTTCGGTATCTACTGCTTGCAGAAGAATAAAATTACAAAGCGACTTGAAGAGTTGTACAGCGGCTAAAAAATACAAACTTTCAGAAGAAAAGAAGCAGGGTAGGATTATTTTTGCACTCAACTATATAATCAATGATGAAAACTTCTGGACACAAGTTGTCTTTTCTGACGAAAAGGTTTTTAAATCCTGTAACGATGGACATGTTCGCATATATAGGCCTCCTTCCACTAGATACGACGAAAAAATATACTTTCGATCCACAAATATCAGGAAGATTTTCAGTCAATGTCTGGGCTTGGATGAGCCTAAATGGGTTGGGTGTGTGTTGGAACAGTGGTGGTCATCTCAATTCCATTAAATATATTGAAATATTAGACAATATTATGTTGCCGTCAGTAATAGAGGTGTTTCCGGAAAATAATTTTATTTTCCAACAAGACAACTGCTCCATACATACGGCCCATCGTGTCAGGCAATGGTTTCTTAATAGAAACATAGAGTTGTTACCGAAAATTAAATAACCATCCAAATAATGCCCAAGAATTGGAAGGGATAATTGAAGACGCTTGGGAGAACTTATCGCAAGAAGTTGACCTTGCAAGAAATCTGATTTTGTCCATGCCTGCAAGACTTCAGGAAGTTTTAGACGCTAATGGAGCAATGACAAAATATTAGTTAATTCTGTATTACATAACTGAAGTTCATTTATTTTATTTTTTTATTGTATTTTTATGTTCAGTTTGCATTGTTTACATTCTTTTTAATCTCAAGTGGTATTTTTGTGTTCTTAAATATTATTCTTTTAAACAATAATATGGCAGGCTTGAAAATGTTTTGAAAAAGTTATTTTCTAATTATTCCTTAAAATTCCATTTGAATAAAATAAAACAGAAAGGTTTAATAAGTTTAAAAACACAAATAAAACCGATCTCCTCCAAAAAACCCAGGTCCGGGGTAAATCACCTCTTCTCCACCCCCTCTCGACATGCCTGGCCAGCCCTACTTACAGACATATGCACAAAACTAAACTATTAAGATTTTCGATTACAAGAGTTGTACCAGTTTTTTTTTTAAATCAAGTGTACCTATATATAACTACTTCATCTATTTTTGTAATATTTGACGTCATTAAGAATACATTTTTCTGGTTCGTTCTTTATTGAACCTTTATTATGTGTACGAAGTTTCTTTCTAAAACAACCTAAATGTGGTTGTCTATCAGGGTAAAGTTTCAATATATTTACGCCATATTTAAAGGATTTGTGTCACATTTTGCGAAGACAAGCAACATATCAACTTTTTCATCAAATGAATAAGTTCCCATTTTTTAAGACTGAAATAACTTAATAAATTCACTGACACCAACGACTGACAGCTTATTCAATTAATAACAGTTTATACTTTCAGAGCCAAGTGCTTATTAGAGTTGTTACATTTCTGTCACGGTTTTCAAAAAAAATTTATGTTATTTTTATTCAGTTGCTAATGAAGTAATACAAAACTATGTGTATCTCTTGTGCCATGTTTTAATAATTTATGAAGAAAAAATTTAATTTAGCTGAATTTGCAGTCCACTTATGAACTTTATTACATTTTTATCAGAATATTTTAAAAAAAATTGTTTTATAATGAATTGCTATGTAACTTATTTACGAAATGAAAATCGCGACTTCTTTGGTATTTTTCAAATAAGAGAGAAAAACTCTATCGTACTTTTCGTACATAAGATATAAAAAAATATGTAGCACACAAAACCGGAAGTGTGAATTTTAAAATAGTACCTCAATGAAATCATGGGATAATGTCGTTGGCTTTTCATTTTAAATTTTTCAATAAAATCAATAGTAAAAAAAACTAAATTTTTGAATCTTGCGTATTGAAATTATCTAACTTCTTTAACTATGTAAAATTTTTTGCATCGCATTTATTTACGCAGATACAGCAAATTTGCCGAGTTAAGTAGACATCCTGCATAAATAATTTACTATATAGTCAACACAATAGTTTCTTGAGATACTTACTTCCATGGATATTATCATAACGTATGCAGTTTCCGCATATTCTGTCAGAAATGGACCAGCCTAATGAGTAATTTTTTTTACCTAAAATGATTATTGAAAATTTATTTTTGTGACATGTTTTGCATCATGAAAACATGCGACTATGAAACATATATTATCCTAAAAAACATTTTCTAAAGACAACCCTTTCGCATGATGGATTAAAATGAAATTTGCCAGTCATCGAAGAGTTCATATTTTACATCTAATAAACGTCAAAGTGGTATGACTGGTGATGTAGATGCCGATAAAGTCAAGAAACAATGAGAAGTCTAGGTTTGCATATGCCAGTTTTTAACAAAGAAGTATGTGTTCAAGAAAAGTGCACTCCAATATTTATACTGGGCGGGAAAAAATCTAGACAATAATATTTTGTCTAATTAATCGGATACACGTTTATCTCAAAACTACTTAAAAATACATTGAATTTGTAAATTTATTTGTAAAATTGCCAATTTAATTATATTTAAAGGTATACCTGACCATATATTTCCAACTCTTTCTGGCAAATCCTGTAAATTTTTAAAATGATGTTTTCATTGAAAATAAATTTATTCTGTACGGCATTTCAAATGGAATACTTGAGTACACTGAAATCGGGTGAAATGTGAAATTGGTTACCACTGATTTGCTACTTTAAAAGATGGGGTATATTTGGTGCTCCCAAAGTTCTATGAGAAGGGGCACTGTCTTGTATGGAGTCACTCTTTGGGTAGAGACGTTAAATTGTGGTATCAAATTATTTTGCAAGTGGGGAAATATAGATGA
The DNA here is from genome assembly GCA_029963845.1 of Rhamnusium bicolor. Taxonomy (NCBI): domain Eukaryota; kingdom Metazoa; phylum Arthropoda; class Insecta; order Coleoptera; family Cerambycidae; genus Rhamnusium; species Rhamnusium bicolor. The sequence goes on from JANEYF010004158.1 coordinate 59,858, forward strand.
TAGCGGTAACTTTGTATTCTGTTCGGATTCGTTAAAATTAAACGCTTAAACACGACACAAATTTAATAACACACAATTTATTATATAACTGTAAGTCGATATTCTTCATTACTAATTTGGGCATAGCGTATTTCATTTGTTTTTTATGATGATGATTTAAAATCTGATAGGCTTAAAGTTCTATCTAAAAGTAATGAGGGATATCTTTGTATCCTTGAGAAATATTTATTAATGGGAAGTTCGCCGGGGTAGGACAAAAAAGAAACTAATTCGGTTAAATCGCTAACGTTTCGACTATATAGAGCTCTGAAGAAGACTAAATTATAGTCGAAACGTTAGCGAATGAACTGAATTAGTTTATTTTTTGTCCTATCCCGGCGAACTTCTCTTCAATATCTATAATTAATAACTTCCTAAAAGTTCAGATTTCTTTCACAAATTCCTAACAGCTCCAAATACGTACAAAGCGCAGATTTGAAGCCAATTTTGAGCTACCTGGTATAATTTTACAATATACTACAGAATATTTTGTGTAATACACGATTTGTTGCTGAAATCAATTGATACACCAAATGCCTAGTCTCACGTTAAAATACTCTAATCTATGCATAACAGGTATAATATCTCTTGATTTTGTATTAAGTCGATTATAACAATTTCGCTGTCTTAAGTTCTGAAAACGTGACAAGCTATATCCGCTCTTGTCGAATTAACTGAACAGGAAGAGTCTTACACTAGTCACAAATGAAATATAATTGAAGTTTTCTCGGATATACATTTGTTGCTATCAATGAATTACACATTGACACAAAGAATGTAAAGGAAGGAAATTGGGTTAACTTCAATAATGTTGTTTCCTGAAACAATAATTAGCAGATATTAACACTAGTAATTCCAAAACATAGAAAAGCATATTAGAAAAGTTCCTATTTATGAACATTTAGATAACTATGTCATATTTATTATTCAGTCGGTAAATAACACTAAATTTTTATATTATTCTATGTCTAATGAACAGATATTGAAGGAGGTCCTTGTTTATCATTTATGGTTATAATTTGTCAACAGTTTTATTTCAGATAGAAAGATTTTGGCCTTTATAGGGATTTTAAAAAAAATTTCTTATATTTCAGAACTCTAAAACCTTTAAAAACCAACTTTTGGATTCAAACAAAGAAATTATTGGGGTGTTTCTGCCTTAAGTGGAACAAACTGTATGTAAAAAACAATTTCCAGTACAAAAGATAGGGATACTCGAAAAAACAAAGCGTTAGTTGTACTAAAACTTTCCTTTACAATTCAATATTCAGTAAAGAAACTAATCTCATAAATCAAGCATCTTATTTATTCATCAAAACAGTACAATCAATGCGACCCCTATTTTTCTTCAGGAAAATTGAATTTAAATGAAATTATACCTGTAATCCTTCAACAACGTTAACCTGTTTTTTGTATATATTCCGTGTTAAAGTAAAGCAGGCTAAGAGATAACTAATTTCAAAGGAATAATTTCGTCTTCACATTCTTTAAATCCATTTAAAATATTATCAAGACACTGTGTAGAATATTCTATTGGTATCAAAAGGGCATGTTATAAGCTTTGAAAAATGTAAGGTGTTATTGAAACGTGCTTTAAGAAAATAGTTGATATAAAATGAAAAATAAACTTTTTCGGTATTACAAAATAGCATTTCTAGTTATTGTGTATTTGATTACATTAATAATCATAGGCACTTTATAATCCTTATATTATTAGCAAGGACCGAACTATGTGGTATTAAGAATCCTATTATTTAAGAGTGACTTTTTCTTAATATTTGCAGTTTCAATATTTCAACTGGATACCCAGAATATAGGTCGTCTGGATGGCCATATCTTATTTTGTCTCCTTATTACATGTTTGAATTTTATGTAGGGCTATATACAAAGGCAGGTTCAATACCGCTTTTTTATTCAAGTGTGTGGATTTTGTGAAACATACTGTATAATCATGTTCACATTCAATCACATTCCTTGGGAAATACCATCTAAAATCATGCGAATATAGCGTACTGTCTAAGTGAGGCCCTTTTAACAATTAAATATTTACAATTATTGACGTTGTCAGAATTGTGAGTCAGGCCCTACTTGACCATTCACTAGAAATCTTTTGATTTCCGCGAGTCAAAAATATAACTATAAAAATATTTGTACAACTTATGTATCTAGCTACAAATGGTGACATAACATGATTATACAGTATGTTTCATAAAAATGACACATTGGAAAGAAGCACTGCTGAACATAGCTTCATATATCGTCTGGTATAAACCTGATAAACAAATAATATGGATATATTTATACATCATTTTAAATCCAAGAGGGTGAGTAAAATAGCGATGTAACGGAGTTGTAAATCTGACAAGAATTAAAAAAAGATATGGCCTTCGAATTGTGAGCATTGTATATGTATATAATAAAAACTGTAAGACTATGTAAAAATCTTGTGACTAATTAAATTAAATTAATACTTTTCAATTCAGTAGAACTCTTTGTCGTAAATAAATAGGGCATGGAATAATTCATTACTTTGAATGTCAGTTTGTTAAAACAAATTTGGTGAATCCAAAAGTTTCAGCAACACATATTTTAAAGATACTTTCAACACTTCTGAAGTAAAGCTGAATTGCCGCTTCTGATTTCATAATACTCACCAACTATTGAAAATGTTTCTGAATCGTTAATTCAGCTGAACGAATGTTTTAAAAGTCTAGACAAAAGATTTAACCGAAAGCGAATCTGGATTTTTGTACAAAGAAGGCAACGATGCGAAGAGTGTAACCGAGAGGAGAATTACTAAAATTATCGCTTTGGATTTTGCTTCCTATATTGTTTGAGAAATGATTTAAACTAATTCTTAAATTTTCTTCCATTATCATTACTAAAGACCGCATATAAGGTAGTCATTTCACGAATATCAGTGGTGGAATCAGTTCGTGGGCGAAAACATCAATATTTTCATGTGAAAAAAATGATATACAATACAAAATAGACAACAGCTTACCTTATGTTTTGACAGGTGATTTCTTGTAGTCTAAATTAGATGAGTGTTGAACGTTTAGCAAAAAACACTATTGCACGATAATAATTATTTTTTTGGCACTAGAATAAAAAGTATACTATTAATAACTGTTTTAAATAATTAGAGTGCTTTCAATAAAAATCCAGTTGTAGTCTGAAAATGACCGTTCTACATCTACAGACGTAACTTGAGCGTATTTAACATACTGAAAGTTTTAAAACATTCAATCAGCAGCAGATGACAATACAGCTTATATTTCTGACATAGAGGCAACCGCATTTTAAATATAGTTTTTTGTTTCTTCACTGTTTCAAATAATTACTGAGTACATAAATATGTTGTATATTGCAAGGAGTTAGCACTATACAATAAAATATCATGAGAGAAGTTCATTAATTAATTTCGAAAAAAATCGTGTACCATTTTATTTTACAATATTCATTCTCATTTTATTAGTGATATGAGAGTTGCATGTAAGTGCGTAACTGAAATGACTACCTGAGATACGGTCCTTAATCATTACTTAATGTCAAGTACGAATCAAATTACACCAGAAAAGTAATTATAAAGCATACGTTCTCTATTGCAGATAGGCATAAGAATGACATTCATGTATCGTTTATATAACTGTTTTTTTTTGTACTTTGATATTCATCAGACATAACATTTTGTTTAACTACAAGACTTACATGTAAAAAATAAGTCAGCAGAGCTATGGCAATATGGCTTACGGTGATGTATTTAGCGCTGATAAATTTAGAATTTTTTGTCAGTAAAAATAAAATTTCATTGTTGAGTCAATGAGTAACTAGGTTACTATACAGCAAGTCCACCAATTCATATATTTCCCACCTAGTTTCACCCTTCTGTTCCCTTATTTTATAAATTTATACTTGAAATCGAAATTACTTTTATGAATGATAATTAACTGTTGACAATTGGAAAATTCCGTTAATAACAATTCTGAGAAATTGAATTAAATGAATGGAAACTTTACAATTTGAAACTGAATAAGCAAAATAATCCAAATCCTAAAATTTTTCTAAGTATGTTAATAAAAAATTGATCCTTTTTTTTTCAGAAGTTTTCAACAGTTGAAAATAGACAATTTTTAAAGTGACACATTCAATTGGCGCGAAGTTTATATAGTATTTAGTTCCGTTAAAAAAACATCAATAACATTTTAACACAGACGTCGATGACGTCATTTTTAAATTTTCTGTAACAAAAGATACGCAACTGAAATTAAAAATTGACACATCCGAGCTTTTTTTCAATATGTTGCTGCTAACAGAGAAAAGGAATTTATTCTATTCTGCACTATTACTGGCGACTTCGCCAAAATTGAGAAAGCTTTGGCGGAATTCATACAATAGTGGGTTAATAAATTTTCTAAATTGTTTATTATGCGACGAACAGCAAATACTAATGCAGTCACCATAAGTGACTTTGCTAATCATTTGTTTTTTAATTGTGACAACTTTCTCTGATTTATTCGAAATTTTAGAACAATTTGTGTTGAACAAAAACTCATAATATGCTTGTATACCATTTATTTTTCATTACTTTTAAACTAAAAATAGGTCCTGTCTGATAGTAATTTATTACCATCATCATTCAACGTGCACAGATAATATCATTGTAACTGGAAAAAGTCTTATTTTAAAATTTTATTGCAGTTTTGATAATAACTTTTGTCTGATTTGCATGAAATTTCAGGTGTTGATTTGTACGTGTTCCAAAAGTATATCTTCACTTTATGTCCAAATTAATTAAAAATGTAAGTTGTGGGAGTTTTTCCTATAGTTATAATGATGTAATAATTTGAGAATGAAAACTTCATATCTTTAGATTCAACCATGTATATTAAAAATGTCTTAACATACACCCTTGCTATTCTTAAATTTCAGGTGGTAGGTGAGGAAAATATTGCAAATTCTCATTAGTTAAAAAAATTATGGTCTCCGTAATTTCGCAAATTCAAATTATTACATGATCTCAGTATTTAAACAGAGTAGATTCTTTTACATAATATTCCATATAAAATGTTTGTATGTATATTCAAGATGTCGAATTCAGATATCTAGGTTTTCAACTAAGAGGCAATAGTCACAATAATTTCATTCCAAGCTGAGATGCAATGTTTTTATTCTGAATATTTATAGAAAATTGACGCTATAACGTATATTAAGTTATGATGTTGTTATTCTGAAATTCACCAGCAAAACAATCCTCTCGATACTTAAGATACCATGATGCTATTCTAAATATAGCGTTAATAAATTATTAATTTGTTAATATGAGAAAAAATGGAAATGGGTTTATCGGAAAAGCGCATTTCGTTATACAGAGATATATACAAACCTAAATTTGTCCAAAAATTGAGTTACGATATTGTTATTTGCGCCCGTTCGTCGATCAGCCGTTGACCATCTGAATCACCGGCGCCGCCACCATTTCTTATAACAAACAAAAA